>JACXGM010004019.1:0-39484 GCA_016801145.1 Umbra pygmaea | reverse complement strand
ACATTTATATTAGTATTATTTTTAATTAATATCATCACCCCTTTTGAGTTTCTTTGTCCATGGGAGAAATAAGCTTCCCCATCCCATTCCTTTTTCCAATAAACTTCATTTAAAGCTGTTGAATGTGTTTCTTGTAAACAGTAGATATTGTATTCCATTTCTTTTAACCAGGTAAATACTGCTCGTCTTTTCTTATTATATGCTAATCCATTACAATTATAGCTGGCTATACTTATTTCTCCAGTTACCATACTGTGATCCTTAATTCCATTTTATTTATCTCAATAAACTTTTTTAAAAACACCTTTGCGACATGGCTTAAATATTGCTTGTCTTTGATGATATACCATAATTTTTGGAATGCTAGAAAGTATAAATTGTCCCATTGGTCCTCCCTATTCCTCCCAATATATTCCCCCAATTCCCCAAATTAACAATTATCACAATAACCCTCAATCCAGCCCCAATCCAATCCCTCCCACACCCTGTACTAGGTAGCATTATTCCCCACCACCAAGCACATTGTGCCATAGGTAGTGTGTTAGCAAATGTACTACCAGTAGTATTCCAATTACTTTTATCTCCAATTTGTGTAGCGCTCAATACATGTTATCTATAAAGATACCTTATTTTAATTTTTTTGTAGCTATTTTTTCCAAACGTTTTCCACTTCTATTAATACCTATTCTACCCCTTTCAATACTTTCAATTTAGAGACACTTCTGGATAATCAGTTGATATTTTAGCAATTATTATAGCAATTAGCTAGGTAAGTTAGCTAATGGCTGAAGTTACAGACAGCTAACTTAAACCATGGAAAATGGAATTGAAAACCGCAACGTAAATATTTATTTACTTAATAACACTTTAATATAAAGTGTTACTTACCCCCGAAGGTAGAAAATGCTATTTCGCCGAGTCCACCGATTACTTAAATGTTCTGTCAGACTGGAGAAAAAACTGGGCCACACCTTCCTCTTCTTTAGTTTTACTGGCAGATCGCAACCGCCTGAAAGGTGCATATACTATAATTAGCAAAAAATGTCTGCACCCTATTACTAGTTATATCGAGCTTGAAATTAGTTGGTAAATCTTATCAAGAAAAAGTTAGGTATATTTTCTCAAAATAAGACTATTTGCCTTACGTTAAAAATGCTTGGCAAGATTCTTTTTCTTTTTAGACCTAAAATAAGAATAATTTTCTTGAAATAAGGCTTTTTACTTTCTTAAAAATCCGTTTTGGCAGTGAGAGTGAGAGTATGAGAGAGAATGAGAAAGAGAGAGTGATGAGGGTGTGTTTGTTTTACTTTGTTTTAGTTTTACTACATATTTAAAAAAATAAAAAATAAAAGGTCAGTTATATATTCATGTATATACTGTATATATGTGTATATATATACAAAATATACTTTTGAAATATAAAGTTTCATGGAAATCGTCAGGGGTGCCTAATTGTTCGTCAGGGGTGCCTAATTGTTTGCATACGACTGTATACTTGTTTAACCATAAGTAGTAATTCTATATATTTATGTATATATGGAGTACACTTTCAAACTATATATACCAAAATAATATATTAGAAATATATTTAGTATAAATAAATTACATTTCAATTACAATCAAGTTTTTTCCTTGGGTGTAGTCTTACTCCAAAACCCTGAACATTTTTCCTGGATTCTGTCAATTTCATATATACATTAATTGTTCTAGTCTTACAGGCTCTGGGCCTGTAGTCCTGTTCGGCACATCCACCACAGGGCAAATAGCCATTGTCTGGCTCAACATTGGTACATACCAGATAATTCTATATAAATAGAAATTATATATGTAAAATATGAAATATGTAAAATCCCAAAGTACTATATTGTGTTAATCTATTTTTTTGCAAAAACAGCTACAACACTTAAGACAGCAGATAAAAGATATGCTCCTAAAAGTAATTTTAATATCAATGGAAGTACAGTAGTACCGTCAATATAGGTTTTGATGTATGAAAGTGATGGAGTGTAAATGTATACTCTCCCCCAAATATATTTTACACTTTAATCAAATCTGTATTGAAATTGCTTGTGGGCTGGATGTACTTTACAGTAGAGAACAACTCTGGCACTGTGACCAGGCTCAACTAAATATTTGAAAAAGAAGAAAAACACTACCGAAGAACATTCAAAACAGATTTTCTATAAATACATTGCTTAGCCTTGAAAAAAAATAATGTTTGCAAAAGTGTAAAAGTTGCCTGTTTTTCTATGTAGTTCTTTAATCCCAGGAGACATATAAGTGTCAAATTCATCTTTGAGCAATTTGATACTTCACGTCTGGTCTTGAGGATGAAGCTTTGTTATGTTCATGCATTGTTTACGAAGCAGCCCTATATTTCTGTCTGCACCTGTAAGAGCTGGGTGAAAATTCCCACATTCCTTCAGTCTGGCTTATGTCACATGCTCCGATGAGTCGATAATGTCCAATAACTTGGCATGGGTGTGTCTGCATAATCTGTTGAAAAAGGTGACATACAGGAGCCATTCTTTAGGGTGCTCTGCTCTGTGTGGTGAAATATAATAACACAATGATGCTTTTCAAATGGCGCCTATTTACCTGCCTTCCATATTGTTCACTTTGAACCATAATCCAATAATCTAATTAAACTTGCTATTTGGTGTGTCTAGGACCTAACTTGTGACTATTTTTGAGTAGTAACTAAGTAACTAAATACTTTTAAATGTAACTTTCCCCAACACTACCCATTACCCATGCCCATTTGGCCACTACCCACTACCCATACCTACTTGCCCATTGCCCATATCCAGTTGCCCACTACCCACATCTACTTACCAACTACACATATCCAGTACCACTTACCCACTTACCCAGTACCCACACACATTTACCCAATACCCACACCCACTTACCAACAACCCACACCCACCACCCACACTCACTTACCAACAACCCACACCCACCACCCACACTCACTTACCCACTACACACACCCACTACCCACACCCACATACCAGCTACCCACACCCACTACATACACCCACTTACCCACTGCCCACACCCACTTAACCACTACCCACTTACTCACTACCCACACTCACTTACCCGCTACCCACTTACCCACTATCCACACCCACCTACCCACACCCACTTACCCATATCCACTTGCCCACTACCCATTACAAACTTACCCGCTACCCACACCCACTTGCCTACTACCCACACCCACTTATCTGCTAGCCACACCCACTTACCCACACCCACTTACCTGTTACCCACACCCATGCACCCACTACCCACAACCACTTACCCACTACCCACTTAACCACTACCCACTTACCCACTACCCACACCCACTTATCTACTACCCACATCCACTTACCAACTAGCCACACCCACTTACCCACTACCCACACGCACGTCCAGTTAATCACACCCATTTACCCGCTACCCTCACACACTTACCCACTACTCCCACCCACTTACCCAATACCCAAAACCACTTACCCAATACCCAAAACCACTTACCCAATACCAAAAAACCACTTACCCAATACCCACAACCATTTACCCAATACCAACACCCACTTACCCAATACCAATACCGACTTACCCATTACCTACACCCACATACCTGCTACCCACACCCACTTACCCAAAACCCAAAACCAACATCCCCTTACCCATAACCCACACCCCCTTACCCAAAGCCCACACCCACATACCAGCTATCCACTCCCACTACATACACCCACTAACACACTACCCAAACCCACTTAACCGCTACCCACATGCACATTCAGGCTACTCACACCCACGTACCCACTGCCCACACCAACTACTCACACCCACTTACCCACTACCCACTCCCACTTGCCCACAACACACACACACTTACCCACTACACACACCCACTACCCACAACCACTTACCCACTACCCACTTACCCACTACCCACACCCACTTACCCACTACCCACACCTACTTATCTACTACCCACATCCACTTACCAACTAGCCACACCCACTTACCCAATACAAACACCCACTATCCACTACCCACACACACTTACCCAATACCCACACTTACTTACCCAATACGAGTTAACCACACCCATTTACCCACTACCCTCACCCACTTACACACTTACCCACTACCCACACCCACTTACCCAATACCCAAAACCACTTACCCAATACCCAAAACCACTTACCCATTACCTACACCCACATACCTGCTACCCACACCCACTTACCCACTTACCCAAAACCCAAAACCAACACCCCCTTACCCATAACCCATACCCCCTTACCCAAAGCCCTCACCCACATACCAGCTACCCACACCCACTACATACACCCACTAACACACTACCCAAACCCACTCAACCACTACCCACATGCACATTCAGGCTACTCACACCCACTTACCCACTGCCCACACCAACTTAACCACTACCCACACCCACTTACCCACTAACCACACCCACTTACCCATATTCACTTGCCCACTACCCATTACAAACTTACCCGCTACCCACACTCACTTACACATTCACCTACTACCCACACCCACTTACCCACTACCCACTTGCCTGCTACCCACACCCACTTATCTGCTACCCACACCCACTTACCCACACCCACTTACCTGCTACCCACACCCATCTACCCTCTACCCACTCCAACTTACTCACTACCCACACTCATTTACTCGCTACCCACACCCACTTACCCACTTCCCACGCCCACACCCACGCACACTTATCTGCTAACCACACCCACTTACCAATTACCCACTTACCCACTACTCATACACAATTTCCCAGTACCTACACCTGCTTACCCACTACACAAACCCACCCAACCAATACCCACACCTATTTACCCGCTACCTACATCGACTTACCCACTACCCACACCCACTTACCCACACCCACTTACCCACTACCTACATCCACTTACTGACTACCACACCCTTTTGTCCACTACCCACTTACCCACTACCCACACCATCTTACCAACTACCCACTTACCCACTACCCGCACCATGTTACCAACTACCCATACCCACTTACCCACTACTAACACCTACTACCCACACTCACTTACCCAATACTCACACCCACTTACCAACTACCCACACCAACTTACCCACTACCAACACTTACTATTTACACTCACTTACCCAGTATTCACACCCACTTACCCAATACCCAAACCTACTTATCCACACCCACTTACACATTACCCACACCCACTTTTCCCAATACCCACACCCAATTACCCAGTACCTACACCCACTTATCCTCTACACATGCCCACTCAACCAATACCTACACCCACTTACCCGCTACCCACACCCACTTACCCACTACTCACACCCACTTACCCGCTACTCACACCCACTTACCCGGTTCCCACTCCCACTTATCCTCTACCTACACCCAATTAACTACTACCCACACCCATTTACCCACTATCAACAACCACCTACCCACTACCGACACCTTTTGTCCACTACCCACTTACCCACTACCCACACCATCTTACCAACTACCCAATTACCCACTACCCACACCATCTTACCAACTACCCACTTACCCACTACCCACACCCACTACAAACACCTACTACCCACACTCACTTACCCAATACTCACACCCACTGAATAAGCGAAGAAATGCCTTCTTTTAATTAGCTAGCACCAGCTAGCTTAAGTTTTCTAACATAATTGAGTACACCCCAGGTGCTACCTTTATAATGCTTGACCTTCTACTAATGTTAGTTAGTTATGGAAGGTTTTTAGCAAAAAAATTACTTCGGCCAGAACTGGGACTAATCATTCATTACTGAACAACAAGCAAAATGCAGCCACATTGTTGGATGTACTAAACTAAAAGATAGTTTATTATGTCAAAGCTGTGAGCTGGAAAACGTTACTCAGTTATGACACCAGCTGGAAGTGACATCTTAATGGGTGTAGGTATCCAGACATCTTAAAAGCTTCCTATTTTTAGACCTATTCAAAAGGATGATGTCACTTTAGACAAACATTACAGTGGTACTAACGTGTGAAACCAGGCCCACCTAAATTGTCATCTTTGCCATAAGGGCAAGACTGAACAAGTTGTGGGAAAGGAAACGGGAAAACAAAAGCGTTATAGAGTTAAACTTTTACATAATATTAGCCTACATATATATTGTTATAAATATTGCATGACATCAAACAAAAAGTTTGAATTGTTATTACGTTTTGTTTGTCTTTCAAACAATTTACTTTTTGTTTCAAAATATTAAAGTCTAAGGACAGACTTTACATTTGTAAATCTGCAGGAAATATGAACTGCTCTACATTTCCAAAAGGATAAAACAGAAAAGGTGTTGTATGTTTGGTCTTGTGGGGTGTGTGTGGTGTGCACACATATGTGCATGTCTGTTTTTGTGTTTACATTTGTACTGTATGTGTCTTTCTTTATCTGTATCTGTTGTATATAAGTCCAACCACTTAAACACTAATCCGTTTAACACCCGGCGCCTGCAGAAAGCCAATGATGGGTTCTCCGTCCTGCTACTTGTCTGGTCCAACCCCTGAAAACAAGCCCTCACGACCACCGCCTTTGCGGTTTAGCCAAGGACCAAGCTCCCATTCAACCCTTCAACCCAACTGTTTATTTTCAAAGGCATTAGGGGAAACGCTCACTGAAGCTTATCAGATCCAAACAGTCACACTTCTTTGTTTTTTCAAACATAGACCTCCCCTCAGCGTTGGCTCGTCTCAGACCCATTTTCAGTAATTGTTTTCGTTTTTTAGGCTTGGTAGAATAACACAACTTGGGACATTTAACGCAAGTGGTAAGGGAATCTCTTTGTGTCAACAAGGGCATACAATACACACTGGTCTTTTATCTGAGCGGTTTGTGTTATTCCATGTCTTTTGGTTGGAGCCTGTATTGGATGTGTTGGTACATCCATTATGGTGAAACAGGTTATGTTCTTACATGCCTACAAGTCCACTTGCATTGTCATTATTAAATATACCAAAGAGGCTCAGTTCCCATGCATTCCTTTAGATGGTGTGTCATTTAGGTATGATGTTCAGTATATATCCCTGTATTTAGGTAGAAATCCCTTATATAAGTCAATGCAAGAGAAATTCCCTGTGATCTACTTCTAGCCACTCACGCCGAATGGCAACATGTTCCCTACATTTAACCAAAGCCCTGAGAGGCCTCTAACTGAAACCCTATGTCTCTATGTTTAAATGTATGAACTAGAACCAGAATAGAGTTCCATCTGGAAGGTAGCACCACTTTAAACATCACAACGCGTTAATCTTATCTACAAACATATCAAAAACAAAATAGGGCATAAATCCCAATTCTTGAAAACTAAATTGTCCAGGGAGATACATGTGTTGATGAAGGCATGTTTTCCACCATTGTTGTTTTGTTATTTTCCCCTATTCTTTGCAATGTGAATTCGTTTTGACCAGGCCAAGTATGGCTTCATCAAGAGTGTAGCCCATGTCACATGAGGCCTTCTCCTGCACAACACAATCCAGAGCTAGGTAAAAAAATACTAATACATATAAAAACATATATATTTAACATTTGCAAGTGGTTTGAGTCTGGTTCTGTTCAACTACAGATGGTAAACTCAATCAATTAAGTATTTGTAATGATTTTATGACATATGACACCATAGCTATTAACATTAGATATGTAGGATGTGTTTTGTTGTGATAGAGATAAAGGTGACACTAGGGATGGCTCTTCTGGCTGTGCAATACAAAGAACCAACATGGTGGCAGTGTTGCACTGTCTCTAGTACACTTGTAACCCTCACTGCCACATTTAGACAATACCACAATTGTCACTAAAGCAAGCTCAAACTCATGAGAAATTACAATAAAAAAAGTTCCAAATTAGTAAACAAGCATTATATGATTTGTAGTTTATTTAAAAACAACCTTTTTTGAAAAATGACATACACATTCTATTATCGACTGTATAACAGTGAGGTGAATTTCTTTTTCTGAGTCCATATTTATGAAGTATGTTGTGGCAGAGGTATATAGGATCTGTTCAGCCTTATTTGTCATAATGAATAATAAATAAGAACACATTAAAGATGCAGTCTGTGACTTTGGCTGCTGGCTGTAAATGTGGCCCTATTGAGCTAAAAAGGCTTTCCAAAAATAGTGTAATACGTCATGTTAGACTTAAGACTTAGAGTTGGAATTGTATGGCCAACTGAGGTATAACATTGATTATACTTAGAGTTTATGCAAATATATATGCACATATTGTATAAACATCATTATTACACATCCAGGCCAAAATTGTATGTTTACAACATTATTTTGCTAATTGTTTTGCAAATTGTAAAAGGCACAGGCTGCATCTTTAATTTTAGCATTTCTTATTTGTCAAAAAGAGCCCAACCCTTTGCCTTATTCTGCCTGGCAGGCCTGGTCTAACTATTGTCACCCTGTGTGTAATAAATGACAAGAAATAAATGGATGTGTTGCCACCCAAAGGAAGTGTGAGACTGTCAGCATTTCCACGTTGGCCAATGAAGCATGCAGGAGGGTTTAGAGGAGCAATCAGCCGGGTATCAAAAGCAAACATCATCAAAACTACCTAGCATGCCACCTACCAGGGGAGCTCTTGGAGTTCTGAGTGCCGCCTCTTGGCCTGCCAACAGCTTCATAAAATAAACACACAGTTAATCCAGCACGATTTAAATTAATTACAACCATGTCATGGGAGGGAATATTTGTGTGTGTGAACTGGTCTTCCTCTGAGATTTGTTCTCTCAGGGCTGGCACTGGGCACCCAAAATGCAGGGCCCTATGTCAGTAATGTTATGCTTTTTTAGTTTTTTCCATTCTGTGCACTACTTAACATGAACCAACAACAGTGGGCTGTGATAAAATTAACTATATTAGATAAAGTATCACAGCACGTCTGAACACAGCGTAGTTCATGATACAAGATGTGTGTCGGACACGCTTAACTTCGCTTTATGTATGTAACCCCTGTATCTGGAATGAGCAGCTCATTTAAAAAAACATGATTTCCTAGAGAAAGTGGTTATTTTATGGAACTTTTCAACTGTCGCAGAGCCAGACATGGTTAGACTAACAGGTCCTGCAAGGCTTGTAAGTTATTGTTAAGGATTGAATTCTGTCTAAAATTAGCCATCAGAATTTTATGACAAACTAAGGACTCAAAATGCCAAGAAATGCGTGCCTCCCCTATAACATAAGGTAACTCAGTTGGTATTGTTGCAATTTAATTCAACCCACATCACTTGTAAGGCAAACATGTAAAGCTGTACTAATGATAGCTTAGGTTTCCTTGCTATTGAACGGTTCTGAGAGGTTTGGAAAAACAGGGAAATTCCAGCCTATTGCATTGGGAAGTGGCAAATACGACTTTCTCCGACTTGAATTATTAACGTCACTTAAGCTATAATTTGGCATTATGAAATGACATTACTACATTTACACTGACACAATACAGTGTGGTTAGGACATTTTGAACACAGGTATATTGACTCTGGAGGGATGGCTCGCCAACTCAAAATGTCAATAAATACAAATATCCTTCCCTTAATGAACCAATATGCAAGTTTTCCTCAACATACTTAAGCAACTGTGCCGCAACTTGAGCATTTGTGTCAGAAGGTTTATAGACCCCAATCTCTTTACACTAAAATCTGAGCCAGCTGCGAACAAGGACAAGCTAAAGCTAAACACAAATCAAATTTCCAACGTTTTAATGCTTTTAACTATGACATTAAATACTGTATATGATGTAGGTTTTCCACCAATATGTTTTAATGCCAACAGAACATACAACTGCAAGACCCATCCGGATATCGATTAACAATTTCAAAAGCTTTGCCTTGACAATCTCTGCATGTCATTAAAGTATTTTATGTTTTGTAACAGATGTCTCTTTACATTCATCAGATGCCCCATGCAAGGTTTGGATACAAATGTACTGTAGGTGCTACATTAGAATTCTGAAGTAGCCTAATCACTTTAAAACAATGTGACAGGTTTTGTTTATGCAACACAAATATGGTAATACCTTCTATATGTGGTGTTACATATTTTGAACTTTTAAATACATTAAGCTGTTTGCAGATTCAATTGTTTTTTTATTTGGCATAATTGCTACATATATATAGTGCCAATCTAGCAGGCATGTGCTAGCATGTGAATGGGGGCAGGATAAGACAGTTGACAGGTATTACCCTTTGTTGACCTGTAGTAAAGCAGATGTTTAGACAGGTATGAGGGATGTACCTGACAGACTTTATTGGAGAGTCAGTGAGCCTCATCTCACTGAAGCAGATGAGGAAATATGGTTAGGGTAAAAAAGCATATGCTCACCTGTACACAACAAACCTAATACCCACATCACATTAAAAAAAATGGAAAGTTGGATAACTCACATATTGTGGAAGATTATATTCCAACTCCAGTATGCAGGCCAGTGTTTTACAATCACAAATATTTTGCCTTTTGAAGCAACAGTATAATACATATTGTTACAGGATAATGATTCAATCTAATCTGCATGAATAAGGCATTTCAGCAAGTTTGATAAAAAATCTGTAGCATTTCCTTTTAATTGAATGTAATCTCAACAAAAAGCCTGTCTGTGTGAACATCAGCTCCCTCACAAAAAAAGCACAACAGAGGACTTCCTGCGGCAGCTGAAGAAGTTCAACCTGCCAAAGACTGATGGTGCCTTTCTACACTACCATCATAGAGTCCATCCTGTCCTCCTCCATCACCATCTGGTACCCTGCAGCCTCCACCAAAGACAAGGGCAGGCTGCAGCGCATCATTCACTCTGTAGAAAGGGGGATTGGCTGCAATCTGCCTCCGGTACAAGACCTACACGCCTTCAGATCTCAGAGGAGAGCAGCAAAGATTGTGGTCGATCCCTCCCACCCCGGAAATGGACAATTCAGAACTCTTCCCTCCGGCAGAGGGTTGAGGTCTATCAAGACCAAGACCTCCTGCCACAAGAACAGTTTCTTCCCGACAGTAGTAGGCCTCGTGACCACGCCCCAGAAACCAAACTGATTCTGCTTCCACCCAGCAAATGATTGTTAAGATACTGTAGGTATACTGTCCTTATTCCCACATAAGGCTTACATTTTATGGTTTCATACACTGTAGACAAACATACCTGTTCATATACTTTTGATGTATATACAGTATATAGACATATATATAAAACTGTTACATAATGCATTTCCTACTCCCCAAAATCTTTAAAGCTTAAATATAATGTATGTAATGTACAATATATTATTTACAATACACTGCAGATATCCTGCATTCCTGCTCCCTAAAAGCTTAAAAATGTTTATTAAAAATGTTTATCATTGTACTGCTGTTTACAAAAATTGATTTATCAGCCATTTATTTATTGGCTTTAAGTTTAAATCGATGCCTTGGTATTGCCACTTGTAGATCATTGACAAAAATATGTTTGTCACAGCCATTACACATGAGCAAGTCATATATGTACTGCAACGCAATAATCTCATTTTACTATGGTAAACCAATTTATTACCGTATGTATTGGAAAATATTCATTTCTCAAGGTAAAGTTATTTTTGTTGCAATTTTATAACAACTATGTTTCCATGGTAACCTAAACACTTTGTTTGTTATAAACGATCACTTTTGCTGAGCTGTTTTCGAATGAATAGAAGCAGCAGTGTTCCTGCTCCTAGCATGCAAAGTTACCTGAACACAAATGACCTTTTCATTAAAATGTGGAGGACATGACTTAGTAAAAAACCCTGTTCACTCATCTCTATTCAAACAGAAGTGTTGTTTCTGAGGAGAAAATTACAGCACTCTCCCACCCCCTTTTTCCTGTTGAATATGAAAACAGTGCAAATGATTCTATTACAGCTGTTCGGATGAGACCCAATTGACACGTGTCCCCTACCAGTTTGATGCTTTTGAAGAGTGCCACAACATAGAGCACTATATGGGGAAAGGTCCAGAACTGATGACCAGCAATTATCCATGATTATCCAAGTGGTTTACAGCTTCTTTTCTGACTTCTCTTTTGGCAAAGTTGCATGTCTGAGCCCCCACCCCTAGCCTGCCCCTCGATCTGAACAACAGTGACGGCTTGTAAAATAATAGATGATCAGCCAGTAATAATTTGCCATCTAAACAGGCCTGGGACTTCTGACTGGAGGCCTTGTATTGCTGCCTGGTAACACTGTCTGTCTGTTTCTCTGTCTGTTGGTCTGTGTGTCTGTCTGTGTGTCGGTCTCTCATCCCTCTCTCTGACTGTATCAATGTGTCTCTTTCTGTTTTTCACGTTATATACTTACTGTTTGTAGTGTATATTGTACATCTATCTCCTTTGGCTATTTTGGTCAGTTTCTCTAAATGTATAATAAATTCCTGTGTTTATTGAGAGTATATTTTAAACCAATATTATGGGTTGCATCCTTCAGCCTTTGACAAGGAACACATACTATTATCCGACATATATTATTAAACTTTAACTTGTTATAGCAAAAAATCTAGATCAAGTTGCTATTGTTTTGTGGAAGGTTTCATAAAATGATTCGTGAAATATTAGCGTTTTCGTGGTGAAAAAATCCCATAGGAATGAATGGACAGAATTTTCCGGGCGCTACTGCTCCCAGAGTTTTTATGCTACACACACAAGTAAGGTACCAAAACGTGTGGCTTGGTTCTGTCATTTTGTGAAAGGTTTTTTGTAAAACGGTTTATGAAAAATTATCATTAAAAAAAATCCCATAGGAATGAATGGACAAATTGTTCAGGGCGACACTACTCCCAGAGTTTTTACACTACATACACAAGTAAGGTACCGATATGTGCGAACTACTAGTGGCGACAAGAACACTTTACACAATTTCCCCAGAAATTGTACCTAATCTATTAATGATATTCTCTGACCAGCCATTACAAACTGCATCAGATTGGACCACACCCACACGAATATATGGAGGTATTCATAGTGTCATTCTAGAACAGATCAATGAACGGAGGTACAGACACACACAGACACACACAGACACACACAGACACACACAGACACACACAGACACACACAGACAGACACAGACAAATGCATAATGTTGTTTTGCCGTGTCTGTGGTGACTTCCTGCTTTCTGTCTTGGCCAGGATGCTCTTGAAAAAGAGATTCTTAATCTGAATTAGTTTTTTATTCTTCCTGGCTAAATAAAGGTTAAATTAAAAACACAGACACACACACAGATGTATCAGCTCAGATAGTCAAATACTGCACCTGTTTTAAACCCAGCCATGGAAGAGGAAATTGAGTAGACCACTTAATTTATGGGGCACAGAACTCACTGGAGAAGCAAATCCAACTAAAATACTATTAGATCCTGGGTTGTGAAAATTGTGTTGTTTGTGCTAGCAGAAAACTAGAGAGCAACTATGTCTGGTGAATTCAAATGATTGCAGCGCTTTCAACTCTCATTGGCACTGTTGGTATAAATGAGCAAAATTATTGTTCTCTAGTAATCTGATCTTACACTCAAATATAAAAAATCAAATATTTAATACTGTTAATTCAGCAGAACAGTGTCTTGTATTCCACTGCTAGTTTGCTTCTAAAGATAAGCAGGTTTTTGCCTGGTTAGTCCCTAAATAGGAGACCAATGCTGCTGTGGTGTTGAAACGCCAGTACGGGGCACTATTCCCTCGGGTCTAAAGATCATTCTCAATGCCCCAGGGTAGTGAAGGGGACATTTGCACTGTGTAGGGTGCTGTCTTTCAGATGGGATGTGAAATGTATGTCTTGACTCTTTGTGGTAATTAAATTCCCATGGCAATTATTGCAACATTAGAAGTGTAAACTCCCTTTGTCCTGGACAAAGTTCCAGTCTGCCATGGCCACCTAGCCCTCCCCAGCTTCCAATTGGTTCATTCAGCCCCTCCCCTTCCCCTGTAATAGATTTTTGGTGAGCCTCTCTTCAAAATGTGATGTATCTTTCAATACAATAATATCTAAAAAATGTGTTGTCTGTTTAAATACAGTAATAGGCTATCTAAATGTTGTGATCAGATCACGTAACTGTCACAAAAAAGGGAGTATGAAATGGGAGTATGGGGAATCTTAGCAACCCCTCCTGGATATTTCTGTTATTGCCTGTTGAATATTTTGGGTGATATCTTGTGTTAATGGGCACAGCTGTGGGAGTTTTAGTTAAAAGTTCCCACACCTGTTTTGTGTTTAGAACAAGCTATAAAGGTCCAAGTTTTCCAGAATCTAGTGTAGGTCGTTAAGGATTGCTATCCCTTTTGCCGATGGTGAATGTTAAGTCTGGTAACGTAATATTTTATGTTGCACACAATAATATTCCTTATGAGTTTTGTCCTGAGAAGGTACCGCCTATGTATATGCTGAATATATGAAGGCTGTGGCGCTCTAGGAGTCATTTAAGGCTAACAATGTAAACACTTCAAGTGTTGTTACTTCAACTCTCTGGAGGTGTGTTATATGTTCCACTGTAGATTGTTGTTTTGGGCATTACAGTCCTCCTTATTAAAAAGTTTGCGACCAAAGACGGTCTAGTGTTTTGTTTGAAACGTTACTTTAATAAAATATTTAAGAACTACTCCCCTGCGCTGTTCTCCAATCTCAACGTGATCTCTCAGAAATCCGTGATACTACCACGCAGGGGCGGAGTGGGACAAATTTTCAGCCAGGGAGTTTCATGGTGCATCAGCCCATTTTTTAATGGGGGTAAATTGTAACTGCAAATAGTCCAACCACTTTCAATGTGTAATTTCCTACTGTACATGTTTCATTCATTTATTGAGAGAGACAACTGAGGACCACTTATAGAACTGTATACAAAATGACACAACACTTACTCATTGCCAAAGCCAACCCTAAGTCAGCAATAAATTCCTGAGAATTGCATTGGCGTTTTGCTTAACAAATAGTTTTATATAGGTAAAGGATAGCTAGTGCCTTACATTAAATATAATGTTATAATAATGACCAATTAGCCTAATAATTGATTGAAATGTTAATAGAGGCCTTTTACCAAAGTACAGATTTCTGAGGAGATTTTAGTTTTACTCTAGTAGGCTATATGTCATGTGTTACAGTAGCTGTTTCTCAATGTCAAAGATCCTTCCTTGGTAGGACTAGTTCTTCCAAGTCAGGTCCTTCAGAGGCTAGGCGAGACTCCTCCTTAGCATTTGGAGTACACGTAAATGGAACAGGCTAGCAAGTGCATGTGATTGCGTCATTAAAGCCTCATCTTCTTAAAAGATGCCTTTATAATTGATGGGGGGAGAGAAATAAAAAGCAGATCACACAGCTATCACTTCTGAACATTAAATAGTTTGCTTCTCACCGATATCCGTTCCTGTTGGTCCCAGTTAAAAAAGACGAGAAAGCTATGTATAACGCTGTGAATGATTTTATTTTTTTATTTAAGGAACCAGCAAAGCCGAGCGCATAGGATTGTGGGTGATTTGGGAGCGCGAAAGATACACATATGAATCCTTGACCATCTATAGGAAATTCTCTGAATGAAGGACTCAGTCCTTGGTTGAAATTCGGAGTATCCTCGACATTGGAACAGTACTTTGGCAGACTTTGATGACGTAGCATCCTCGAAATTCTGGCTTCGGAGGATCCCTCCTTGACATTGAGAAACACCTAGTATGTCAATAGCTTCTGCCTAGCGCAGCCCTTTAGGAAAGGTCACTTATGGAAGATGAACAAACATGCATGACTGAAAAACATGTTTTTTAATATAACTAACCTCTCTCCTCTCTTGGTCTTATAGTATTGCAGCCTGTCTCAGCAAGGTTTTGTTTTGTATCCCTGTTTTTCCTCATTATTCTCTGTAAAGCAAAGTTTATAATCATAAATATATGGGTATGAGTGAGGGCTTACCATGTGTTTGTCTTGCACTGCACGTCTTTCATTCTCTTATTAAATAAATAAAGTGAGCTACTATGAGAGTTAGGCTTTACTGTACTGTATATTTCAGCTACACATTTAGCTAGTAAATACACTTTGCAGTACAGTACATAACCAGAGCTCTTGCATGCTGGCTAGCCATCTACTGACAATGTAAAGCTAGATACTGTAGCTAGACACCTGACTTAAATATCAGCAACTATTTTCCTTACTGTTTTGAAAACTATAAGTTCCAAGAGTCTTTCGATTTCTAAAGCAGACACTGGAGTTAGCTATGTAGTAGCAAATATGGACATTATTAAGAAGTTCTTTCTCTGTCACCTTGTCTGCTGCGTCTCTACTGTCGCGCGCAGTCAGAAAAACAGACTTCTGAACACGCTGTTGGAGGTAAATTAATCACGCGCTGGAAGAACACATTTCGTGATTCTACGTTGGCAAAAAAAAACATTTCACTTTTCTCTTTTGGCTTTCCATCATTGGACTTACACACTCTCTGTTAACGTTACCAATAGACTTCCAAACCTAACAAGGTAAAAAAGAGGAGTTTGATGGCTTTACGTCAGGGCTATGCCATTTGGGGAGGGGCCGCTCACTGATCCCCCTATATTTCTGAAAATCCTAGACATGGTTGTGACCTGCATTAGTGCTTTCTGAGTTTGTATTGAAATAAGAGGCTGCTGCGGCCCGCTGTACGGGTTGAGCAGAGGCTGCACAGTTTGACCAGCAGACAGCGGCCGCACACTAGGTGATGGTGTTGAGAACTTGCAATGTATAACTATTATCAGACCAGCCCTCGCGGTCTCGAAACACTAGCGGCCCACCGGGAAAAGTCCCGACTCTCCCAATTGCCACCTCGCTACTGCTACCACGGACACTTAACTTCAAAGTCCGTGGCAGTTTCACGGAATGTCTTAAATCAAATTAACAGCAAGGTTTCTGAGTGGTTAAGGTTAGGTTAGGTGTTTGGGAAAGGCTTACATCGAATCAACAGCAAGGTCTCACTGTGCGCCAATCGCAGACTTTTCCGTGAAACTGCCATGGATTTTGGTCTGTGTTAATTTTACTGAATTTTCGACCCATTCCGTGAAACTGCCAAGGATTCTGATGTTCAGATTCCGTGGCAGTTTCATGGATTTCTGAGAGATCAGGCTGTCCAATCTCTTACTACCTTCATTGTGACAGAATAACCGACCTTTCAAATAACAGAGTACCGTGGGAGGAAGCGTCTGCTCTCTCATTGCTTGCATAAGGCAAGAGTAGAGCTCAGTTATTTCTATAAGAGACAGAGGACCAGAAGTATATACGTTTGAGGACTTTTTGGGGTACGATCCCCCAATGCTGCACCGACAGAGAAAAATATGGACTACATCGCCTGCTCCAACCCAGGCCTACAGTCCATCAGGCTGCGTCCCTTATACCCAAAGCAAAGTTCCAAGCTCTTCTAGTAAGATTCATAGTGTTCAAGCTAAGGCCCCATGTTCTCCAGTTAAGGCCCCATGTTCTCCAGTTAACACCACATGTTCTTAAGATAGGGCCCCACGTTTTCAAGTCAGGGCCCATATGTTTCAAGGCAGGGCCCTTAAGTCTCACATCAAGTCTCCTATACCTCATTTCGGGGCTTCTATGTCTCATATCAAGACCATCAGTTCAGCAGACAGAGCCCTCAGCTCACAGGTTAGAGCAGTTAGCTCACCAGTTGGAGCCCTATCCTCTTCTACCAAAGGTCCTCATTCTCTATCCTCAGTCCCCAGTCCTCTAGCCTCAGGCCCCAGTTTACTAGCCTCAGGTCCCAGTCCTTTAACCTCAGGTCCCAGTCATATAGCCGCAGGTCCAATTTATCTAGCTCCAGGTGCCAGTGGTTCAGACAAAGCTGCTTTGTCACCAGTTCAGACACCCCTCTCTGGATAGTGGATTTCGCCGCTATGTCACTCCAAGATATCACTGCTGAGTCGTCACTGGATGTCACCGCAGAGTCTTCAGCAGCCGTGATTTAGCCAGAGTCTTCATCAGCCGTGCTGCAGCCAGAGTCTTCAGCAGCCGAGTTTCAGCCAGAATCTTCAGTAGCCGTGCTTCAGCCAGAGTCTTTAGCAGCCGTGCTTCATCCAGAGTCTTCAGCAGCCGAGTTTCATCCAGAATCTTCAGTAGCCGTGCTTCAGCCAGAGTCTTTAGCAGCCGTGCTTCATCCAGAGTCTTCAGCAGCCGTACTTCAGCCAGTGTCTTCAACAGCCGTGCTTCAGCCAGAGCCTTGCTGCCTGGCCCCCGCCTGGCTCTCCTGTTGCCTGGCCCCCGCCTGGCTCTCCTGTTGCCTGGCCCCCGCCTGGCTCTCCTGTTGCCTGGCCCCCGCCTGGCTCTCCTGTTGCCTGGCTGCCCCCAGTGTCCCCTGTTGCCTGGCCGACCTCAGTGTCCCCTGTTGCCTGGCCAACCCCATTGTCCCCTGCTGCCTGGCCCCCTCCAGGCTTTCTTGCTTCCTGGCCGCCGCCTGTGGTCTCTACTCCCTACATCGCCAGTGCCTGCCCCTCCTATCTGTCTGTAATAGTCCATTACATGTGCACTTAATGTATCGTGTTTTGACGCGGTAGGATTGCCTCAAAATTAGATGAAAGACATCTGTATAACACAGGCTGTTACTGCAAATTTAAATATATTTTCAGTCAACTTGCCTGGTAAATTAATGCTAAATAAATAATAACAACATATATTCTGATTGTTGGTACCTTTTAAAGATATTATTAGGCATATAATTAAATATTTTATATGACTAATGTATAAATTTGACTTTGTGTATAAATAAGAGTTGAAATTCTCTAAAGTCTCTCATCTATCAACATGAGGAAGGTTATAGCCAACACAGTATTGAAACTGTGTGTTGACATGAATTAATTTCAATGGCTGGAAAAAGAGCCAATAAAATCCTGAAAAAAACATCTCTACTAAAAGGGATTAGAATTAGGAACTGGACCTGTGATTAATTTGGCTGGAAGAGGGCCCGTATCTATTCTACCCCCACAATGGACTAATGGACTAAGGACTCAAAGTAAAAAAAATGAATTAAAATGTTTCTGTCATGTATATTTCTTTCATGTTTACCTGACTTCAATTTTTGATTTAAGGTCTGGCACCACCCTAAAATGTCTATTTTAAATTTTGGGATAGTTTACAACATTAACTTGTATACTTTCATAATATGCACAAATAAATCTAAAATAATTTTTACAAATAGTTTTTATCATTTTATCACCACTCTGTCAAGTGAACCTAGCATTCATTTAGTTTTTGTTAGCATGTTTCATGTAGAAATTTAACCCCTATTTTTTAAATGTCTCATGTTGAGTCATATATCATTAGAAAGCTTATTTCCTGAAGCATATTATTGGCTCATCCATATATGGCAATATCATTTGTAGTTGTAGTGATTTGTGCTTAAAGTTGACTGGAAAATAATGTTTTAATTGCATTAGCATATCTTTATCAGCCATTTTCTCAAAATTGCATGTAGTTCATGTGCAAATTTATTTTTCTCAGTCAATCAAGGATGTACATTCACACAATTCCACACAGAGGTTCTTAGGTCCCACAGCCAGACTTATACAGATGTTTTTTAATAACTTGCACAATTTAGAATTTAACTGTAATTTTATCTGTAAAAACATGCAAAATATGCATCTGTTATATATGAAAATGTATACATTTCATCATATAACAATATTTTGATAAACTATTCTGTACGAGTCTGACCATTGGGGTCTTATTCAAATGAAAGTAATTTAAATTCTGTCTTGAAGCAAAGTTGTGAAAAATGGATTCTCGTAATATACAAATTCGCTGATATTTAAGGATAGTTTCCTAATTTGCATATTTCAATTGTGAAAAAAATAATACTTGTAATACAAAAATATAATGTATTTATGGATACTTTCAAATGGTAAAATTTCAGTCTGATAAGATGATAAGACTAAAGGAACAAAATAACCTATTAGAGGGTGGTGTCTGGCCTTAAAGTCACATATTTTTGCTAGAGCGTGTCAGAACACATAATATGTCAAACTAATTATCTACCAAACAACCAGGTCTGCTGAAAACAAATAACTGATTAGATTATTCCATGAAAATGACCACAATACTCTATATTCTGGGGCTAAACAACACAATACAGATAAATAAAAGGAAAACCTGTCATCACTCCTGGTCCTGGAGCTCCCTGGCATGCAGAGGAGACACCGCCGTCCCATCAGTTCCCTCATCAGCACCAACCAAGAACACCTACATTCTAATGTGCCGTTAGTATGCCAAAAAAGGGGCCGTTAGAACCTAGGTGAAATTGTGGGATATTGCCATTGTCAAGTTGTGTGTGTGCGCATTTCTAAGATCTACCTCTTTACATATACTGTAGATGTTTTTATAATATTGAACTGGTCTATTCAGATCTTTGTTGCCTTTGTGCGTTATCTGTAAGTATACTACCCTGTGTGATTAGCAGGGATTTATTTGGGCAATTACTGTTGCCAAATTAGCAAGATTGCTTACTGGCTTTTTTTGTGTAGCAATCTACAAATGAAGAAGGGACACATACCGTAACTACCTGCATTTCGACTGCTTTCCTCCACACAATATGTTACAAAAACAAATAGAACATATTGGCACTTGGACAGCCTTATCTCTCAGAATTCCGTGAAATGACAAAGGGGACCCTTAACTTAAAAATCTGTTGCAGTTTCACAGAAAAGTCTGCGATGCGCACACAGTGAGACCTTGCTGTTAACTCGATCTAAGCCTTACCCAAACCCTTACCCTAACATTAACCACTCAGAAACATTGCTGTTAACTGTAACATGTATTACGTAGTAATGTATTGTTTGTAAACATGGTGGCTGTGAGGAAAAAGAGATAAAAAAGCACATTTGCAACACGTCTGCATTGCGCTAGAATAGAAAACAAAATACATGCAAAGTGTCCACCTGGATTTGAACTCGCAATCTCTGGGATGTGAGTTGCATGTTTATACGCCCGTCCACCATCCCCATCCTGCCAATCAGCAAAATCTACGCAATTTACACTCTGCTACGTCATTATGCGATTCCGTGAAACTGCCACGAATTTCGAAGTTAAGGGTCCGTGTTCATTTAACAGAATTCTGTGAGATCGTGTTGCACTTGGACAAGTTCTCCTTTAAGTTAGTATTTTTTAATTTGGTATCTGAGGTCTATCTAGCCCACCACCAATGCAGTCACCATTACAATATCAACATAGTGATCAATTCATTTTAGACTGTTCTGACTGTCCTATCCACTCTCAATCCTCTCTCATTATCTTTTCAATTGAATTTCAAAGCCACTGATTTTGACCTATTTTTGAAATGTCAATGTATAATGTTTCAGGATAGCTACTGTATGTAACGCATGAGGTTATTAGCCAACACTTAACTCATAACACAGACGCCACGGTCCACTATTCAGTGGCTGGTGAGGAAAGAGCAGAGCAGCAGGGTGTTTGGACAGCGTGACAATGTGTACTTTACAGGTCTCAGTGGAGAACGGCGTGTGTATTTAATGGTCAGGCCATATAGTAGCTGACCACTTGGTGACAGACAGCAACTGGCAGGCAGCCGGACCATTTTTATTTTTTTATTTTAGCATCCTATGGAAGGGTCCAAGGTTGTCATGGCATTTCAATTGTTGTAGTGTTTTTATTTTTTCTGAAAATATATGGGTATTTTCATTTAGTTTGAATATGAACCAAGGTATATAGATAGCCTACCATATAGGAGAAATGCTGTATACACATGTTAACCCATTCATGAAAATTATTTAAAAAATGAAGGTAAACACATTGTGCATTTAACGTAAGAACAATTTTAAACAAAATATATATCAAATTTATAAATAAAAACAAACCATGACTATCAAAATGGTAAATGGAGATAATCATCTTTGTTCAGTAGGCATGTGATTTTTTAACAGAAGGCAAATCATCTTTGTACAGCAGGCTAATTATTTTTTAACAGTAGGCCAGTCATTTTTGTACTGTAGGCTAATCATCTTTGTACAGTAGGCTAATCATCTTTGTATAGTATGCTAATTGTCTTTGTACAGTATGCTAATCATGCTAGTCTTTGTACAGTATGCTAATCATCTTTGTATAGTAGGCTAATAATCTGTGTACAGTAGGCTAATCATCTTGGTTCAGTATGATAAACTTCTTTGTACATTATGCTAATCATCTTTGTACAGTATGCTAATTAATTTTGAACAGACTTTTAATCATCTTTGCACTGTAGGCTAATAATCTTTGTACAGATCATCTTTGTATAGTATGCTAATCATATTTGTAATGTAAGCTAATCATCTTTGTACAGTAAGGAAATCCTTTTCAGAATATAGGCCAGTTTTTTTCTAACTTTTTTTTCAGCGACCCACATTTTCAAAATGACAAACCATTGTGACACAAATTTCATGAAAATGTCTGTTTGTATGTAGGGGTATTAAAGGGATACTTCACCCTACAGCGATCTGGAGGTGCTAGTAGCTTCTCCCAGACATTTGTAAAACAGTGAGACATGTGTAATACATGCCTGGCTAGTGTAAGAGCAAGATTTGAAATTTCGCGGGGAATTTTCACACGCTGACGTCACGGTGGAAATCCAATCGACTGTGGAGATAGGAAAATGAATGTAGGCGTGCATTCGGTCGCGAAAAAAAGGATCCCTGTTATACTGATCTGGCTTTCAAACCTACTCTCCTAAAGCCTCGGTTGTCCTTGATTTTTTAAGGTATAGCTTGTCTTTCTGTGACGTTTTGATCAGCCGTTTTAATGCTAAACAGACGAGGTGGTATGATTTTTTCAGTATGTAGAGAACTACAACGCTGGCTTCCTTGTTCCAAGCCCTGCCCACCCGGCATGTTCTCTAAATTCTGTGAAACATTTCGTAAACAAAGTTGCTGGTAACACAATTGTTAATAACCTAGGATTTACAGATGAGGAATTTTACAACTTGCTTTTACATTCTGAGTGACATCCAACCAAACATGTTTGTGCCCGAGTACACCGAAGAACATTTACAACAAATGGAGTTTTATATTCAGGCAGCATGTTCTACAGATAATACAGTTAAAACGCGGTTAAACTCTAATTGCCTAAGTGCTTCTGTGGGAATATGTCCATCCATGTCTACTGAAGGAAAAAGCACTTGCTACAGATCATGGACAAGCTTTACTTGTATGGCTTGAACCGAAAATGACTGACGACCGCTTATGCGTCACTGAATCACTGGAGTTTTCCAGCACACATGGAGAGAGACGTAGCAGGAGGACTAATTAACGGATGAGTAAGTTTATTAAACCTATTTTCTGTACCTTGATAATGGAGCACACATCGTGTCTGTGTGGTAATGTTATTGTACTGTATGTGTACTGTGCCAGCTGTATTTAGTAGCTAGCTGAGTGGATAAATTATTATACCTTACTATATGTAGGCTACTCTTTCCAGATAAAGAGAAATGGATGGGATCGCATCGCTTTTCAGCCGCTTTCGGGCTGCATTGCCGGTTAATTTAGCACGTAGATCCCTTTCATAATCTTCCGACCTAAAATGCCGACTGCAGACCCAAATTTTTTATAGCCTATTGTAGTGTGAAAGATTACTCCTTTTTGTGCTTGCTTGTAATTTCTGCAACCAGCTACAGAACAACAAACGGGCATGATTTTAGACTACAATTTCAAAAACAAATATGTATAACTTTCTAGCGTCAAGCTCTACAGAGGTGTGCTGTTGAATTGCCCATGTTCTGTGTCGGTGTGTTCAAGCGGGGACAGGCACTAAATTCGCTTCGAATTCTGGGAGTTGTGGTAACTCAAGTTTAGAGGGATACAGAAGCCCCCCAGTGGATGCGAAAGGAACTGAAATATACTATTGGCTTTTCTCTGATATATTGAAAAAGAACAGACGTGTATATGACATAAATCATCTATGGTAACGTTTGTAAATGGTATACTATAAAACTGATTTACTGTGGAACACTCCTTTAACAAAATATATTAATTCTAATTCTGACCAGACTTATAATACAACAATATTTTTTTCAATATTCACAGTATTACCATCACAGACCTGTGTCTTGTAAAAACATCAACCATAGCCTGACAGCAACATTAAAGGACAACTCTGGCGCAAAATGAACCTAGGGGTTAATAACACATTGGTATCGAGTCGACCGTTCTCTGGGATATGTTTTCATGCTAATCGAATGTGCCCAGTCTTAGTGCAAACTGATAACTACCGTATAATGCTAGTTGTGTGGGCATGGATGAAGTAAAAATAAATCACTATTATATACCACTAACAACGCTCAAAATAGCACCACACTTCCACGGTAGCATAGTGAGGCACCTTACATGCTACCCGAAGCACTGAGAACTTTGTAAGTATACAGACAGTTTATTAGAAATATAGTTTAAAAGACATTACCGTTTGTGTATACAGTCAGGCGCCAACTTCGGTATATAATAGCGATTTATTTTTGCTTCATCCATGCCCACACAACTAGTGTTATAGATGAAAATCGTACACTATAAAATTCATGAATGACCATCTCCAAAGTTGACCGGTTCCATTCATCCTAGTTGGCGGATAATCAGACCAACCCACCCTAACTAAGGGGTTAGTCAAAACTGCACTGGCCCCCGATCTTGACAACTGTCATGTTATATGTAATTATTGCTTATTTTTAGAGCCACCTAGTGGTCAATGAAATACCTTCAGGCTATTTCTATAGCAATTATTTATATTTTCTTTATTGGCAAATTGAAGTCATGTTACCAAGAGGTCATAGTTTAGTTCGGCCATTTTGGATTGTATTGACAGAAAAACGTTTTGTAAGCACTGCAATTCACTGCCTTCTGCCCATGCTGAGCCTTGGAGAAGCTTTGCTTGTAAGTTGTATATTTGTTGAATTCCTAAGAAATTATTTAAGATAAGTTAGCATGTTATGAAACATATTGGTGATGCTGTTAAACTTAAGCTGTTAATTTCCACATTTTGGGATAAACGCTAGCAAATGTTGACTTTCACTTGGCTTTGGAAGCCTGCTTAGCTTTTTACTTGCCTTACTATATGTATAGTATGCTTTATTGATTTGCACTCTTTATGTGTTAGAGAACATTTATGTTTTTTAAGCACAAACTCTTTGTGTGTATTTCAGTTTCACATTGTAATGGAGTGGACAATGATATTCAAGACATTCAAGTAAAGACGTCCTTAATTTACTTCTGCGCCTGATTCCTCTTTCAAGCTCCTCCTGTTTAGCTGTCTGTTGATTCATGTCAAGTTCCACATGCAAGGGACAGAATAACAACCATAGTAACCAACAAAAGAGAAACAAGGGTTCAACTAAACAGATCAATACTCAGCTTTAACCATGAATACACATTTACTTATGGGCATCCAAGATGACTGGCCATATTGACAACACCTCATGCTCTTCAGAGTCAATTTACACATCAATCACAGTGAGTAGAAGCAGCACAGATGCAGATGACCAAAAGTGTCAATGATGACCAAAAGATCACCAGATTTGTCTCACGGTAGACACAGACATTCTGACATGAAAATCAAAGAACAAATAGATATCAATATGGGAAATTATACCAGGAAGTCATACACCACTTTATCCATTGTTGAACTTCTCCGTAATAATGGAAACATGACTTGCCCATCATCATAAGTGATAAAGTGAGAACATTTCATTAGTTAAAAGGAGCCAAATGTTGAACAAGAAATCTGTGTCACCTACCAGAGAACCTTTGTCTCTTACAAGAGAACCTTTGTCTCCTACCAGAGAACCCCTGTCTCTTACCAGAGTACCTACGTCTCTTACCAGAGAACTTATGCCTTTCCCCAGAGAACTTAATGAAGATCCCTCAAAACCAGCAGAAGCAGCAGCGTAGCGGTAACACCATCAAAACATTGACAACAATTGAATGTCAAAGTCCATATGGAATACAATTTGATCAGGCAAACACAACAATGAAATATGAACCCAAGGAAATGTACCGACCAGCTACCATGGAGGACAGAAACCCCAAACAATTTGTATCGAATCCTGCCTGCCTTCTGCCTGCCTTTGTTTCTGCTCTAAGATTCTTGATTGTGCCTACTCTGAAAGTATTGTGTACCGAACCCTGCCTCACTTGTGATTACCCTGGGTTTCTGCCTTGTCTACTCTGTATATATTAAATTACCATCTACTAAACAGAGAGTCTGAGTCGTTACACCTATCAGCTGAGTAGGACAAACACTTCCCCTCAGTTTTCCTGGCAGAACATGTTAACACAATTTGTATTAATTTACACGCATAGGTA
This sequence comes from Umbra pygmaea, assembly GCA_016801145.1. Taxonomy (NCBI): domain Eukaryota; kingdom Metazoa; phylum Chordata; class Actinopteri; order Esociformes; family Umbridae; genus Umbra; species Umbra pygmaea. Next base: position 13,131 of record JACXGM010004019.1, on the reverse strand, counting down.
TTTGTCATGTTAATGATTCTTCTAAAAGAATAATCTAGCTAATATAAAAACTAAACAAGTAGACAGACAAAGTAACATTTCTTCAGAAATTGACAAAAATAGAACAATGACAAACATATATTTATAAACGTTATTTTACAAAGTTTAGATACACAGACAAATTATTGATATCCATCATTGTTCCCCTCTTAAATAGTAGCCTAAACAAAGTCATAAGCATTTGGATTAGTGAGTGAAACGGAGAACAATTGTTGTCTCTTTGAGCAATTTAAAATGGACTACTGTAGATATCGTTATAGCTATCAAGCGTATTAGATATGAATGATATGGTACAGGTGCATGCTGGCCAGGTTCAGTAAGTAAACAATTTCCTATATTATTTTTGCACATTTCCCTCTATCCGTGGAAGTTCTCTTTTATATTGTTCACTGATGTTACACCCAAACTGTCACAAACTGTGTTGTCTGTTTATGGAATTTAGACGGAAAGAAGTAGCATTGTTTCAAGAAATTCGCACTACAAATTAGAGGCGCATGCTGGGAGGTATTAACACACACACACACCCACACACACAAACACACACCGCATACAGAGGACACTGCACTTACAGATTCACAGCACTTTCATAGTAAGCAATATATGGTGTTAATTATTAATTTTACGTTAACATATTGGAATTTTAGGATTATGAATTTTTACTTTCTTGAATTACGTGGTAATATCTGGAATCCGTGATTCCGTCTGCAACACGGAAATCATAGATCCCTCCTTAGTAAGCTTGACCTACACAGAGCTCAGTTAGTACACCGCCCCATGTGGCTGTGGAGGTGTACTGTTGACAATAACCTACATTTTATTCAAACAAAATCATATTTACCGACCCAGTTTTAATCTCTAGTGACCCACCAGTGGGTTGGGACCCAGACGAAAAACACTGCTCTAGGCTACATTGAATGCTGTTAGGGCTGTTCTCTGAAGCACTTCATTTACCCAGTAGTTTTTAAATCAGAGTGTTTAGTCCTGCCGGCATTCAGCAGTGAGGAAAACATAGGATGATGGGCCTCCGTAGCCTGCCGCCACCACCCCCAACAGCCCCACTCTCACAGGGACAGATTTATGGCCCTGTCTTGGAGCACGGCTGGGAGTTATGGCCTGTTGTGCTAGCCTCCAAAGTTAGCGCTCGAGGTAAAAGAAAAACACGTCTGCTTCCTCTATCAACAGGAGCAGGTGTGCCCAGAGGGACAGTGGAAAGACAGGGGGTAGGCGTTCTGCTACCTCTGTTCTCCCGCACTTGATTCAGGGTGTATGTGCTGGAGGGGGCGGGAGACACCAGGCCGCTGGTTACCGTGCGAGCGAGAACAAGTGTCCAGGCCAGCTGACATCTCCCCATTCTATTGGCTTCCTGCCTGCATGCCCTCCATTTGACTCCCGTTGATCTCTATTGGAAACCGGGTGCACAGTGTCCAAAGTTGGACTGGAGTTACCAGGGTGGCTCCTGTTGTAAGCCTTGGGGGCCTTGTACACTTCAAAGACATGGAAATGCACAGTATTAACAGCTCTGCCAATCCCCCTGAATGTTAGGGGAGGTAAGACAACAACTTGCCCATGAATGCAGTTTAAGAGGCCTTTCTTACATTGAGCAAGATGTGTGTGTGTGTCTGTGTTTCTCCTCTAATATGAAGTGTATATTTCAAACAATGTCTACATAATCAATGCCATCACTGGATTTAATGAACAGGATACAAGAGAAATCATTATTTATCCAGTCAGTCAAAGCACAATACTATGAGAGTCACCTAAAAGCTTTTACAAATCATCCAGAAATTCCCATGTTAATAACATAATTATCTGAGTGCTTATTTTGGCTCCTTTCCAGCAATGTTTCATTGTCTTTCAAAGCAGATTGACTAATTAATTTGCAACATTAACACCAAAGTTAAAAGAATACACAATGACATTTGAATAATGTATCGTATGCTCTTATCAAAAGCGACTTTGAGAAGCAAATAAGCCTTGCTGAAGAACAGAAAATCAGTTTTCAACTTGTTAGCTCAGGATACATTCTAGAAGCCTTTAGGTTACCGGTAAGATGTAGCTATGTGCCCAGATGTCAACAAAATTGCCAATAATATAGTGTACATTCACAATAAATATTGGAAACTTAACTACCAGTAATTAACTGTAATTATTTGAAATAATTAACAACAGGATTTTTTTTTTATTATTACAAATTTTTACTAAATGTTTTCACAGTGAAATTTAGTTCCATTCAGTAATTTATTGAGATAGGTTAATCCCTTTTTAATTGAAAATGTAATCAGTCAAATAACTGTGTAAATCATTGAATAACCTGTACAGACTACCATGCAGTCATATGAATACTGTTGTAAGTACTGTACTAATCACTTAAGTATCAAAATGTACTATGAACCAGCAAAAAGTTTAAATGGAAAATATTCAAATACGTGTTATGTTGACTTGCTCTCTTGGTAACATGAAAAGTCGAATGTCTATGCCAGGCCACCTGTGATCCCTGAATGTCAATAATAAAACAGCCTATGTCAGTGTTTAACACAAGACACACAGCTTCAAAAGCAACAGCACCCTGCTTGCCTTTGTTTTGAATCTGGAGAGGATTTCATCCAATACACTCGCAAAGTATAAAGGCTCCTCTATGTGTGTGCATTGGGGTTTGGACGTCTGTGAGTGCAGGTCTGTGAGTGCAGGTCTGTGAGTGCAGGTCTGTGAGTGCAGGTCTGTGAGTGCAGGCACATGTGTGTGTAGTCCTCTTGCATCTAACAAATTCCACAATGCTTATCTCCTCTGATATTACAATTAGACAGTCACAGCTGCTTCAATGGTTACCAAGCTGTAGACAGAAGACTGCACATGTTCTGTTGGCGAAGGGTACATTTTGTGTGTGCGGGGGGGACGTGTTTTGTGTGAGGGGGAGTTTTTTGTCCATCTGCAGGATCAAGCCAGAGTAACTTACAGAAGCAATTGCATTTAACATTTGATTTAACATGTTTAGGATCGGGCTCTGATTGTGAAATTCTGTCTAAAAAACATACCCAAAGTTAACCTCTTGTTACACTAAACCTGAAGCAAGTACATACATATGGTTGACATTTCTTAAAAGGGAAGAACATTTATGTATTTTGAATAAATGTACACAGTAAATATGGCACTAGATGAAATAAAGGAACTGCATAAATATTTTCTGGTTGTATTTTTCTACATCCTCTTTAAAAAAGAACTACGTAGCCATATACTGAGATAGGGCCCTGGATAGCTGACGACATATTTCTAAAATTTTAGAGTGATAGGGTGAATGGCCACTGAGCTATAGCATTATGTGTAAAAGTATATTTCCACAAAAAACGCAATGTGATGATGTTGTCATGAGACGGACTACCAATGTCTTCGTTCAAATATCTCTGGCATAACATTTATATGGAGGATCGTGGTCATTTATAACATCTCTGTTTTATAAGGATGACGATTTTTGACATATTGCGGACATTGCTGACACTTTCCACGTGCATCTTTTTTATTCATAATTTCGGCCCCACTATTCCTAAACAAAGGCCTTAAGTTTGTTTCTGGATACGTTCTATAACGTTGTGGTCCTGAAATGTTATGTTTTTTTACATAACAAGATGGATTTTACTTGGGAAAACTATGCTCTTAGTCATTACTGGGACTCTTTGATGACAAAAAAGAAAGATATTCAACTGTAAGTACTATATTTCTTTATTACTATAGGTTATCTGTCACGCATAAGGGGACTCCTTTTATGTCGTGGCAGTTTGTAGTGTTATGTATGTCATTATATAATTTAAACTGGGTTTTGTGTTTTGTGTATGTGCCAACCTCTCCGCGCTGGGAGTGTAGTGGGCACTTGGTTCCTCATTGCGCATGAATGGTGCATGGGGGTAATACCCACACCTGTGCGTAATGAGTAATCAAGATGCCTATTTAGTCCCAGCGTTCTGATGGTCGGCGCAGATTATTGTGTGTGAGTAGTCTCCTGTCAGAGAGAGAGAGAGCTGTTGTAAGGTATTTTCCATCCTGCTGTGCTATAATGATGTTTCATACTACATTCATATTTTTTTTAGCCTTCACCTCGTTAAGTGTCGTACAATATGTCTGTTATCATTGTTTGAACCAGGCGTACGCTATTTATATTATATTCGTGTCAGTGCCGCTTTAGAGCACTTGTATTAATGTATCTAGACGTTGTGCAGTTCCAATGAGTGAATGTCATCAACTATTCCTGTGCAGTCCTCAACTCTCTCTACGTTCATTAAACATCAAGAACGCTCCTCCCTGCTCTGGTTTCCGTTTCTCTCCATACAATCAACACCAACTGTGACATTATATCATCAATGTGGTTGGCTATACTCTGCTAGCAGAATTGCTTTGTTTACAAGACACATGGCTTAAGTTATCACCCATAACGTTTTACTTTTAATAGCTATAGTAAAACCAAGATAATCACTAGATTGCTAAGATCTTAACCTTATATGGGACATTTTTTTATATATATAACTTAAGAATTGCAGTTCTGAGCAGTGGTTGTAATCCACCTCCTACTTTATTTGAGGCGCATGTGTGTTAGGCACAAAGCTCACATTATAAGGTTTAATGTTTATTTTGTTACAGCTATTGTAAAACCTAGACATTAGCTAGATTCCTGAGATTTTAAGCTTTGTAAAGATATTGGACATGTGTATATTACCTACATATTTGACCTGTAAACTGTGATTGTAGTCCATTTTTTATTTTTTTGGGGGGGAATCCTTAAGAGGTTTTAACAAACAGCTAAATGGATCTAAAGATAGATAATCTCTCTAACCTATTAGGTAGGTTACCTCGTACTGAGAACATTTTCTCCTTTGTAGCAACGGCCTGGAGAGAAGGGGTGTGGTGGGTATATATGAGCCAATTGACAGATAGGGACGATTAGGTTGCAATGATGGTATGAGGGCCAGGTATTCTGATGGTATGAGGTATTACGCACACACGTTTGATATATTTTATTATCCCTGCACACCAGTTTGTGTTTGTTGATTATGTATGCTATATAGTGTCTTTGGTGTTCAGTGTGTGTGTGTGTCAATCCTGTTTGGTTTGTTACAAGTGCTTATGTTTTCTCTCCTGTGTTAGATTCAGAGACTGATCTCCCATGACGCACTAGGTTATTGTGCTCATAATCATCCTGAGAAGGTTAAATCTATGTAAACAATGTAATACCTCATTCCAATTTGTACACATAATGTACAGAGTGTTTGTCACCTTGTAGAAACAGATGATTTATTCTTGTTAAATTATTGTCTGAAGTCAGCCTGAGTGTTTGTTTCAATGTTAAACATTATGTAACCAAATGTTATCAGTGCTATTGACTGCACTCATGTTGCCATAAGGGCACAGCATGAGAAAAAAGGGCTTTCTTTAAAGCGTAACTCTCGCCAAAATGCAAACTTTGCTTCATGAGCTGTACACATCAACTCGAGCATTGAGAATATTGTTTGCGTACACAGAGTTTACTTAAAAGAAAGGTTTTGTACAGCTCACCTTAGCAGTTTATGTTTCAAGTGGCTGCTTTTTTGACTCTGTTGAAAATGTAATTAATGTAATTACTGTAACACACTTTCGCGATGAAGTACTAGACACTTTTTGGCATCAACTTTGATATCTGACCACTTTTTTGTATTCTACCATAGTCCAACTTTCTGAGGCTGCGGCATTCACAGTGTCTGCAACCTTTTGCCACTCCAACACCTTTTTGGCATTAGTAATGTCCACACTGTGCCCTCCAAACAACATTTTCCACCTCTTTTCCACCACGCCAATAATAATTTCTATCTTCACATTGTGTGAAGTTTCTTTTTTTGGTTTTCCTCTGTGTTTCAATTAATATTTATGGTCAACTATGGACGTGACATGAAGCCGCAAAACCTGCGCCACATTTAGTTTTGAGTTTAGAGTTGATTGTGATTTATAAAGGGAAAATGGCGTTGAACGTGCATGCGCACAGTTTTATAAATCTGAATATATCTGTGCGTACACTGTAAAATTTTTCCATGTAAATTTACAGCAAAATACTAGCAACAGATTTGCCAACAAAACTACTGTATTTGTCTCCACAGCAGAAATGCTGTAAAAAGCCTTACAGTATTTTTTATCTTACTGTAAAACATATTACAGCATGTCTGCTACAAAGACAAAATACAGTAGTTTGGCTGGCAACTCAGTTGCCAGTAATATGTTGTAAATTTACAGGGAAAAGGTTCACATTGCTAGCTGGCAACTACGTTCCCAGTACATTATACCACATATAAAACATAAAATAGGTTTTACAGTGTTATCCAGCACTTGCTTTTAGAAGAATAAACAATACAGGCATAGTAAAATGTATAAGTATTCAAATTGCCTAAGTCCACTTCTCTCTTTTTACGCCTATACAACAAAACTAGTTTCATCAACAGACAAAGACTAATTAGGAACAAGGACCAGCTGATGGTTATGATGATTAGTGAAACACAAAGACAGGTGATGCTGTCCAATATATGAAATTATAAAGTGGAAATCTGTTTTATTAAAAAAAAAATGTTAAATTTACGGTAAAAAACTGGCAATTCTGGTTGCCAGAACTTTACCGTAATAAATACGGTAGAACTTTTTCCACTATTACGGTAAAAGGAATTAGTACTGTTGATTTTACAGGGAAGGTCTGTATTTAATTCTATATTTTACCGTAATTTTACCATAAACATAAACATTTATTTCACCGTATTGTACCATGAAATTACAGATTTTTACAATTAAACATCGTTATATTGTGAATTTAACAGTCTAATATAAAAAAAGAACTTTAATGTTTAATGATTCACATATATTTAGTACTAATCAGAACTGAACTAATATCCAAAGTTGTAATATTTTATCACCCACAACCTGCATTCATAAAAACTGCAATGGTGAATCTCTCACTAGTAGACTACGACTAAATAAACTACATTGATGGGAACACACATCTCAGTAATGGTTGGAATAAAGATAATGACTTAGAGTTTTTATTAGGTTTGAAAAGTAAAGATTGTTATTATTATTTAATAATGAAACATAAAGTGTAAAATGCATGAATGATTGATGCACAAAATATATTAAAACAAACTTTTCTGAAAAACAAAATGTGCAGCAAAGCATTCTGGGAAATCTTATAGAATTTTGGCTGTTACGTATATTTTACGGCATATTTCCATTATAAACACAGAGCAAGAGTATATTTAACAGTGTAGTAATGTATTTTAACAGAAAAGAGATGCAAAAATGTATATATCAGCTGATAAATAAATTCACTGTGTTTCACTGTTACAGAAACTGTATTCAACCTTTTTTGAATTTACGGTCTTTTACCGTCATGATTTGACAGTTTTTCACCGTGAAATCCACAGACATTTTTTACAGTGCAGGGTGGATAAAAATCCCCCATGGCACATCTAAGGCGTGGCTACCAGACACAACTCCAGAACCCTGTAATAATGCATTCATCACACAACCCACAGGGCAGGGCGGGAGGGCAGAGTCAACAACCCAGGAGGCGGGGTTCCCAGGACCGGCACGGGATGAGCTGGGTTTCCTCCTGTCAGCAGGCAAGCATTTTCTCCTATAGCTGCTGGCGAAGCAGCGGTGGTGTAAAGCCACTTCTTCGACTACCATCAAGGTGTAGATAGGCTGGAGGACTAGAAACTCAGGCAGGTGGAGAGAGCCCGGTCAGGAGAAGTTGTCCTCCACAAACCCCATAGCTCCCCCAAAAATACATTAGGAGAGAGTGAGGGGATCCTCTCCTTGATGCTTCCCTGGACTGTCATAGATGGCATAGACAGCCCAAAAACTCCTGCAAACTTCTGGTTTGTGTGTCAGTCTGTAACATGGCTTGATGTTGTCAGGAGGCAGAATGCAGGAGATGCACTTCACTCTGTTTATAATGGAATAGTTGTACAGAGTATGGTAACGAAGAGCTGATTGAGTCTACACAATTTAACTAGTTTCATTAATTAATTGTGTGAGTACTGATTCCTTAGTACAACCCTAATGACCAGGTAAAATATGTTCTGTAATTTTAGAATGTTTCCCATTGTTCCAATGTAAGGTAAAAAACTGTAAACCTTTACAGTGGATTTCCCGTAAAATTACAAACTTAAACAGAGTAGTCATATTTTAGTTTTTCATAGATCACTATTAAGTTATGAACATCTTTTACCTGGTCAATAGGGTCTAACTGAGGAACTTCACAAAAGTTGTGAACTCAGCCCAACCCAGAAAAGTAATCTATTACATTAACTTGTGGCATCTTTGCACCTGATCTGCACCTGAGATCACCTACTGCGAGTGTTTGAGAAGATGCATCGGCAGGGCCTGGAGCTGCAGCCACTGAAATGCTGCTTGTTCCGGAAGGAGGTGTATTTGGGCCATCAAGTAAGCCAGCAAGGCATGGTGACCCATCCAAACAAAATCCAGGTGGTCAAGGAATAGCTGGTCCCTCAGACAGTGACTCACCTTCGTTTGTTTCTGGGGTTTGCCAGCTATTTTCTTCCATAATAACCAGAATTACAGCTCCTTTAAGTTGAGTTGAGCTTTTGGCATTGTTTGGGCAAGGATTACCTTTGGGGGGCGTTCTTTATTGTGTTTATAGACAACAATCCATTGGTCTAATTAGGGACTGCTAAACTAGGAGCAGTGGAGAAACGGTGGGTAGCCCAAATAGTCAAATTTACATTTTAATTTTCAATATCATCCAGGTACTGCAAACCGCAATGCAGATGTCCTCTAGCAGCTGCCAGGAGAGTTCTTGGTGACTGCAGTGGAGGCTGAAGTGGGAGAACTGGACGGCCATGTATCAGGACTATGCAGTGCGAAAGCGAGGACCCGAGGTAAGGGCACCTATACAGCCAATCGTGACAAGCTATACTTGGGAAGTAGTGGCATTGGACTACCTGTCCCAGGGACAGCCCACTGATAGGTATCCCGATATAGTTTCTATGACCAATGCGATTCTAGAACCCACCAGGAACCAGGCTGCCCCCAATACTGTTAAGGTGCTATGGCAGACCCTTATTCAACCATTCGGTTGCCCCAAATGATTGCTGACTGATCGTGGGGGGGCTTTCGATTAATTGGTGATGCAGCAGCTTTGTGAGATGTATGGCTGCACTAAGAGTCAGACCATGCCCTACCACCCTCAAGGTAACGTGCCTGTGAACGTTTCAATCCAAATTTAATAGCCCCAGACTTTAATAGCGTTGAGCCGTGGGTAAGACATTGTTGTTTGTACACTGCATTACAAATTATTATAGAAATTGGAATTAACTGTCATAAACATTAAATATTTTGTTTTTCAATCAAACTCATGGTTGGTATTGTGTCTCCAGGCTCTTTGGATCACTGAAATCAATTTCAGACACCTGTGATCATTAGTTTGCCAGGTGAGCCCAATTAAAGGAAAACTAGAATGTTCCACATTATTAAGCAGGCCACAGGTTTCAAGCAATATGGGAAAGAAAAAGGATCTCTCTGCTGCAAAAAAGCGCCAAAAGTGCAATGCTTTGGACAAGGCATGAAAACATTAGATATTTCACAAAAATGTAAGTGTGGTCATCTTACTGTGAAGGGATTTGTGGCTGATTCAGAGCATAGTCGGGTTTGTGCAGATAAAGGCATAACAAAGAAGATTACTCATACGGACGCCTCCTTTTTCCTTGTCTCCTCATTTTAGCTGAGTTTTTATAATCCCATTCATGAAACTGCAATGTTTTACATGTGGGTATTTTGAGAGTCTAAAATTCCACCTGTAGGTTCTCAACAGATAGTTTGTTGATGATATGATTATTAACAAACTATCATAAAACTATTTGTTAATAAGCAACTAATTGTGTAGTTTGAGGGTAGGGGTAAGTTTAGAATATGTGGTAACACTTTATTTTGAGATGCTCTACAGATTATCTCCAGACTTTCAATGACATTTTAAATATCTACTAAACCTAACCCTAATCCTAAATTTAACCCTTCCCCTAATGTTAAGCCTAACCTTAACCAATACCCTAAAACATATTCGGTAACATTTTATTTTGAGAGTCCAGAAAGTGTATCTGTAGATGCTCTATAGATTATCTGCAGACAATCAACAACAATTTAACAAACTATCTACTAACCCTACCCTAATCCTAACCTTAACCCTTCCCCTAATGTTAAGCCTAACCTTAACCATTACCCTATAACATATTCTAAAAATACCCCTACCCTTAAACTACACAATTAGTTGCTTATCAACAGATAGTTTGTTGATAGTCACATCATCAACAAACTATCTGTAGTACACCTGCAGATGGAATTTCGGACTCTCCAAATAAAGTGTAACCAACAATCAGATGTAAGGTCCCTGGCGACCGAAGACACTGGGACAACTGTGGTTCCCACTCAAAAATTACCTATTTCTAAGTGTTCACATTTCTCTTGTAGTCAGCCTACATTTCCCAGGGGTCCACTTCAAAAGGGATTGATGACCATAGGGATGGTACCTCAGTCTCAAATGCAACCGGTCAGCTCGTAACTCTTGGACTGTCCAGGGATTTAGAGACATTCAGTAGTAGTACAGGCTTGGTTACTTTTCTGCAAAATACTGTTAGAATTAGATTTATGGATGTGCCAGGAGCAGGTGCATGCTACTGTATGTATGGTATATATATGTATATATATTGTCTGTGTAAATATGGGGTGTTTTAGTTCACTGGACTGGTGCTAAATGAGGAGTATTGAGGAAAAGGTTAATGTTTAAACTTCTTTGCAATGTAAAAAAGTGTATATATATACAGTCGTATGCAAAGGTTTAGGCACCCCTGACAATTTCCATGATTTTCCTTGTGTGTTTGGATCAGCCATTTCATTTTGATCTATCAAATAACTGAAGGACAGAGTAATATTTCAGTAGTTAAAAGAGGTTTATTGGATGAACAGAAAAGGTACAATATGCATCAAAACAAAATTAGAGTGAATAAATTTGGGTCTTGTTGAAATATCCAGCCCCAGTGTAAATTCAACTTTGTGACTGATCGCTTTATATTATTCTCAAGTATCTGCTGATATTGAGTGGAATCCATGCAACCCTCAACTTTAACAAGATTCCCAGTAGCGGCACCGGCCACACAGCCCCAAAGCATGATGGAACCTCCACCAAATTTACTGTGGGTAGCAAGTGTTTGTCTTGGAACGCTGTGTTTTTTTGACGCCATTCATAACGCCCCTTGTTATGACCAAATAACTGCATCTTTGTTTCATCAGTCCACAGCACCTTCTTCCAAAATGAAGCTGGCTTGTCCAAATGTGTGTTCGCATACCTCAAGCAACTCTGTTTGTGGTGTTTGTGCAGAAAAGGCTTCTTCCACATCACTCTCCCGTACAGCTTCCCCTTGTGCGAAGTGTGCTGAGTTCTTGAACAATTCACAGTGACACAATCTGCAGCAAGATGATGTTGTAGGATTTTGGAGGTGGTGTGTTGGCTGTTTTTGACCGTTCTTACCATCCTTTACCTATATATATATATATAAATTAAAATCATGGAAATTGACAGGGGCGCCTAAACCTTTGCATTAGACTGTACATGTAGGATTTGAGTTTGCTTATCAAAAATTTGACTAAAGGTTTTGTAGAGCATTGTAAAAATATTTTTGCCGCTGGTTGTCTTATGATTGTACATTAAATCCCCATACTACATATATTAGAGTTTGAGCTAACTACATAGCCACAACAAAAAAAGGATCTGTCAAAGGCAACATGTTATAGAGAGTTGATGTGGTCTGAATCATAGGATGCATCATGGTACCAGAACTGAGCTGAACATGCCAACAAACAACGAGATCTGGCCGGCAGGTACTTATTTTCTTGGATAATGTGCTGGAGACTGCTGCCATGTCATTGGTTTATTTGTTGATTTATTTGTATATTGGTCCAACAAGAATACAAAGATATTATTTAGCCCTGTCCAGTAATTACTTCAGGTTTGCATACTCATGAAGTTGAAAAATTATCTCGAAGAGCCAGCTGAGCAAATAGTCTTTCAACTAATGGAAGATTGAGTAGAAAAAAGTGAAATAAAGGTGAGTAAATGTAGACACATTTTATTTCCTTATTTGAAGGAGAAGCAACTAGGCAAATGTATTTCAGCTGAGAAAATGAGATAAACATGCTGATTTTCTATTTACTTACCTAAATCAACAAGCTGAAGTGAGGAATACAGGATACCAGAGCACCTGTTGAACTTTCAAACCAACTACATTTGTGTAGATTCAAATTATATAACACCAAAATAAAATATGCTGCATGCAATGCTTTTCTTTTTGCAGTAAATCCAAATCTACTTGGATTTGAAATGTTTCAACGTACAGTATGAGATTGTGGAGCAACTTTCCCCCCTGTTCACTGGGAAAACATTTTCTCAATGTCATGATCCTCTCTGGAGACAAACATTTATTGCATCAATGTTAGTTAACACCGTATCTTAGAACACATTTTTTACAACGGGTAATGAGCTTAATGAGTTGGTAACATAGAAACCAGACATGATAAACAACTATAAAATCAATTTTTCAATAATGAATCTTAGTGATTATAAATCTGAATATCAAATAAGTGACTACAGATTGCTATTCATGGCTCAGTCAACTACAGACATTGGGATCGTTCATCATTTCAGTTGTTACAATATACATAGAAGGAAGTGGTTTCAACATGTACATTTGAATACTGTAAAATTATATCATTACAACATGTCTGATGAAATCTCCTAAAAAGACATATTCAGAAAAATGAAGAAATTACAATGTTTTCCCATTAACATAATTTTATGAAGGATTTTAAAATGTTTTCCTAGTCAACCGTAAATCTCAGAATTTATCCCAAATTACGTTCTCAGGAAACTATTTTGAAAACCTAAATTACGTTCTATGCCAACCTATTTAGGGTGTTTTTACGTTTGAACTGCACGTTTTGTTATTAGGCTATATTTGTACTTGAATTACGTTGCTCCGGTACATTTCGTTTAGCGGATTTATGCGAGAACATTTCATACAT
>JACXGM010004018.1:0-39448 GCA_016801145.1 Umbra pygmaea | reverse complement strand
AGCGTGGGTGTATACTCCTGAGGTAATGTAATAAAATGAGGAAGCGTGGGTGTATACTCCTGAGGTAATGTAATAAAATGAGGAAGCGTGGGTGTATACTCCTGAGGTAATGTAATAAAATGAGGAAGCGTGGGTGTATACTCCTGAGGTAATGTAATAAAATGAGGAAGCGTGGGTGTATACTCCTGAGGTAATGTAAGTTCTTCTAGAGGTTTTGCAGTCTTGGGCCAAGTCTGATTCATTTTTCATTATTTCATTAAATTCACAACACAAATTCATAAGACAAAGAATTGTGTGCTTATAGAGTGACATTTTATATGGAGTCTCTACTGTAGCCTGCAATTGTATACAGAGACTGACATTAACACTTGTATAGTTGTCTACACTGCACTTGCCCAAACAAACAAGTAAAATAGATAGTAATTTAACAAGTTTGGTGACTTGTGATGTATTTTTGCCATGAAATCGATGTGTGTGTTATGTGTGCCCATGACTTCACCTTATTTTCTCACACATGCTATTGCTTATTCAGATTAAGTGTACGAGATAGCTTACCTAACACTGACCGTTGGTCACGCTGAAACTGAATGTGCTCATTCGCTCTCAATATTTAATCCAAATAGTAGTCTGAATGTATGATTAAATAAAGATAGTGATTTATATTCAAAATATTTCTGATGTTTAATAGCTGGAGAAAACAATTACGTGGTTATTAACCTGCGTGGAATATTGGCCGAAACTGAATGAGCAAGTGTCAGAAAGAGAGAATTTATAAAATTGCATGAGAAAACTTAATTAAACTAAAACTTAATCTCCTGTTACTAATTTTCAAATGTTGTCTTATTTAGATATGAATGTATGAATGCTGTTAAGAGTTTGAAATGGAACTGCTTGAAAAGAATAGTCAGATTCAAGACAGCAAGTGAAAGATATTCTACAGAAAACTCAGTTTACCATGCTAACCTTAAATCAGTAGGTACTGTAAAACTTTGTGTCACATCTTATGTCTCGATCACAAAAAAATAAAAATAATACAGCAGTATACATCATAATTCTAGCTGGAAATACATTAATTGAAAAACCTTTGCCAAACAAATTGTCTAAATAATCTGAGTGACTTGTACTTTTATAAAAAATTACCTGTTTTCAACATGACACAGAGATAAAAATATATTGCTTGTTTCCAGGAAATAAAACCATGCAAGTTAATCGCAATACTCAAAACATTTGCGGAGGACAATCATTTTTTGATATCGAACAAGTAAAAAAACACTTACCTTTTTGAAGGACAAGAGCCCAATAAAGTTAATCCCATAGATTTTGTAATGCCCACATGATAGCTTGAAAGAGCGGCTTGTTTTTTCAGTCAGAGCTGCTTGTTTTGTCTGTCAAGCTGCTCGTTTTGTCAGAGCGACACGGTAGGATAGATAATCGGATTTATCTAAACCAAATCCCAGGCAGCGCTATGCCAATTTTGCGCTGCCTAATGTAGAAGCTGCTTGTTTTTTTGGGGCAGGACTGAGAGGTGGTGTGACTTACGCTGTGTCTGGGCCATGGTGACTGTGTCTCCAGAGTACCGTACAAAGTTATCTCCTGCGAATCCCACACTGCCAAATAAAGACAAAACACAGTCAATTAGAAGACAGTTAGTTGCGATCTGTGTAAGGAAATTATTCTCTAAAAAACACCAAATGAAATAACAGGTAAATGGTAATGTACTGCGCAAAGACAGGTGACTCAGATGTTGATCTGACATGCTAAAGACATTGTGAAACATAAAAATAGCTGTCTGACTTCTTTGTGACACGTGTTTAGTAATTTGAAATGCTATTATACAAAGATAGCATGTGTTTTAAGAGGTAGAATCTGCAATTACTATCATGACACAAACTCATATGTACATACTCCTCCGGCACCATTCCAGTGTTCTTGTAAGGGTTCTCTCTCATGGCTCGGGTCTTGGGATCATAGTAGGCCGAGTCTGGATCCAGGTTTCTCAAGTACTACCATAAATAAAGCAGACAAACGTAGAATTATTAATTGAAACATATTCAAAAATGTGTAACTTGTATAGAAGACGAAGAAGAGAATGCTAATGAAACATGGTTCACTAAAAAACCTCTAGCATTGAAGACTGGACTAGGGCTGCAACAACAAATCGATGAAATCGATAAAAATCGATTATTAAAATTTTTGGCGACAAATTTCATTATCGATTCATTGGGTCTACGTTGCTGCTCGCTGTGTGGTGGAGCTACGTCACTTAAAGAAAGAAAAAAAACAGTTTAAACTGTCTGACTAAAATCAAAAAAAAAATTTTACGTGCAAACTCTGTAAAATATAAATGGCATGGCATCGGAGCACCACCGTAATGAGGGAGCACTTAAAAGAAAAAAGGTTGGAGCGATAAGCGAAGAGGACTCAACAGCATGGTAAGTTACTACATAATAATAGCATGCGTTGCATTTTGAAATAAGGAATAGTTCCTCCCACAGCAGGTAGTTCTTATCAAATAGCCGGTGTTGGTCGCGAATCGCGATCCAGCTTAAAAGGTCTATTATTGAATCAATTCTACTTCAAAATTGTATGACAAGTGTATTTAACAAGCTGGCTAATTAATGTTTGTGGTAGAGCCGACGCAGTAGAGCTAACGTTAATCTTATTATAAGGTTATTTACAACTATGTTCTATAAAAGTTTTTTTTGTTCAAAGTTTTTTTAATAAGGCAAAACAATATTTCAAAACATTTTACAAACGAAAGAATACCCCTCACAAGCCCTATAAAAGCTGTTGAGTAGACAATTATTTTAACATCTAAGGTCCGTCTAAGCAAGGTGAAAAATACCATATTTTGACCTTACTAAAGAAATTGGAATATATTTTGCACATGTTTTACAGCATACATTTAGGTCTGTTATGTGTTAAAATTGTCAATTTGGAATAATATTTATTTAAAATAGAATTATGGAAATATTTCTTAGTCTGTTTATCCGATTCATCGATTAATCGAAGAAATAATCCACAGATTAATCAATTATCCAAATAATTGTTAGTTACACCGACCTTAGCGATGTCTTCTCTGATGCGCAGATTCCTGACTGTGATTCGTCTCTTGGAGTCAAAGTTCTGTCCCGGCATGTCGATGTCATCAGCGTATTTATCTTCATCCTCATCCTCACTGTTCTGCTCCTGTGTTCGTTCACCATCATCCCATTTTCTTGAGGAGCTCTGAAAGAAACAGAACAGTATATAATATACCCTGACATGCACAAGCACGAGAATATATACCGCAATGTCTGACAGGCAATAACAGAACTAATTTACCTACAAGATTGACATTGACAACTCAACCAAATGTATTTATTTTTGGAAAATGTCTTATAATTTTAACTAGTATTGCAGTGACGTACTTATAGCTCACTAATGTTCAAAATCAAACAGGATTCAAATTGTGGAGAAACTGAAGGCTTACTGCTTGTTCTGTGAGTTTTCCTGAAGCCAACTCCTCTTGGAGTTTATGAGATTTCAGTGTTTGTTTGGCCTGGTCTACTTTGGCATACTCCTCCACGATACGCATGTGATCTTCTGGGTCGTAGCCGTTCCAGCGGTCCCTTTTCCCGTCGTAGTCCAAATCCAGGGAGATCTGGCTATGTTCGTCAGGGGCCATCCCGTTACCAGTGAACTTTGCCCCTACCTTTCTAGGCCGCTGAAAAGGGGTAATGGTAGGGGAGGTAGACAGGGTAAATATGAGGTCACAACAAGACAAGAGAGTAAACGTTAGGGCTGGTAGAAAGGATAAATATATGAGGTCACAACAAGACAGACAGTAAAGATGGCATTATTTGCATTTCAGGACAGCCTACTTCATGATAGTCAGTAGTTCAAGGCAAGCCTGACTATGGGTTCTCTGACTTTCCCCGGACCTGTTGGATGAGCAGTGCAAAAGAAATTGGTGGCTCAGCGACATGTGGCTGGAAAGGGCTCTACAGTGTGACTTGCATATGCAACTAAAAATAGATTTCCCTGAACTGCAAATTTCAAGAAGGTGCATGCTTGCGAGTAGTGATTAATACATCAAAATGAATAGGCTACTCTCCTAGTTGTATTATTTCTGCTATTTTGTTTAATTGATGGTAAGTGCATAAGAACTGAAAAGACCCTAATGCAACACAGTACTTAACGAGCCAATCCGTAGCCTTTGACAAAGGCTAAACCTTGAGTGGTTGGAAGCGCCAACCATTATATAGACAGTTGGCAAGTTTGAGGATTTGTGATGTCAAAGTGTTATTATAAACAAAAATATATTTACTGTCACAGCACAAAATGTGTCAAATGTTTTCTGTAAGATTTTAAAAAAAAATTTGGAAAATATAATAAAAAACCTTATGACCACCATATTGTGTAGGTCCCCCTTCTGCCGAAACAGCAGCCCCATACGCAACAAACTGTGGCGCATTAATACTTTCAGCAATTTGAGCTACAGTAGCTCATCTGTTGGATCGGAGAGGCTCTGAACCAGTCATCTAGCCAACCCAATTTTGCCCATGTCAAAGTTGCTCAAATCCTTGTGCTTGTCCAGTGTTCCTGCTTCTTCATTTTGTCTTCAAAGTTGATGTGTTACAAGCAGGAAAAATGGCTGATCAGTTTATAACAGTCCTGCCCTATAAATTGGACGATATTCCACCAGAGACCTATAAGCCCTGGTCAAATGTAGTGCACTATGTAGGGACTAAGTTTACAGTTGTGATGCAGACAATAAAACACAAATGTATAGGAACCTCCAAACAGTCCTTCTTCTTGTGCGTTAAAGCTCCGCAGTTCTCACACGCCCCCTTCCTGAACTTGGTGCTGGGTGCTTTCTGTTACGAGAAAAAGTTCAGCGGTCAGGTCAAGGCTAGAAAACATCAATTGAGAAACAACTTCAAATTACTGCTTTTATTTTCTGCTACATGTACACAACTATGTATTCTGAGGGTCTGTAAAATGGAAGACACTCCTGTGTTAATCTGTTTTTATTGCTACATGACAAACAAAAAATGCTCACCTCCTGAACCCCTCTCCTGTACCACTCCTCAATGGAGGAGAACTGCTTCTGCCGCTCCTCCTGAGGCCTTTGGTGCTTTAGCGTGGGTCGTTTAGAGGGGTCGATGTACCAGGGCACTGAGGAGATGTACTGAGGAATATGAGGGTTGATATCCCTAGAAACAAGATAAAAGGTAAGTAGAACTTTATTATTTTGTTACATTAGTACATCGCAGCTAAATCACTGGACTTGGGGTTCCTTCTGTATACAAGTGATAAGTTAATCTTAATCTAAGGTACAGAATCCGAGTAGACCGACCCTTTGTAATCAGGGGAAGTTCATGATGTTCTGGGTTACATGTACAGAGCAAAACCCATGATTACAAAACCAGTGCTGCTTTCATGCAGTGCACTCCGAAATGGAACGGATAGATTAGAAAGGCCATTCCAATTCAAATCAATGTAGCATAATGGTCAGAGCCAAGCAGTTCAATGGCCTTTCTATGCATTCTAATTCTATGAGTGCATGATTGGCCCCAGGATGATGTGAGCTTGGATGATGTACTTACTTTCCCTCTTCATCCACCTCAGCAGGAGCGTTTCCCAGCTTCCTCTGCTCCTCTAATTCCTTTTTCTTCCTCCAGTCCTCTCTAGTCATCTTCTTGGGTTCCTCCAGACCCACCACCCCTTCGGCGGCGGTCACTGACACTTCTTCCTCCGCCATTATCACCGTGTTGCGATCACTGGCTGGAAGGAAATGATCAATGATACACTGCTCAAAAATATTAAGGGAACAAGCAATCATCACAGTTTAACACCGAGTGTGAATCAGTGTCACCTGTTTTAGTGCGAATGAAAGTGACAATAGGTGCACTAGAAAGGAAACAGCAAGACAACCCCGAAAATAGAATGGTTTGCAGGTGGTGGCCACAGATATATGACTTAAATCCTCAATGGTAATATTTGTAAATATTCTCTCTCCTCATCCTTCCTGACTGATTCTTCTTCAGTTTTGCATTTTTCTAGTGTCCTTGTCACTACTGGTAGCATAAGGCAATACCTGCAGCCCATTCAGTTTGCACAGGTACTCCAGGATGGCACATCCATAGGTGCTGATGCAAGGTTTGCGTTGTCTCCCAGTACAATTTCCAGTTTGGCAGTGGGTCAGTGATGGTCTAGGGAGGCATATCCTTGGAGGGTTGCACAGACCTCTGCGTGCTGGCCAACAATACCCTGACTGCTCTTAGGTACCGGGATGAAATCATAAGACCTTACGCTGGTGCACTGGGCCCCTACTGGTACAGGACAATGCCCGGCCTCATGTGGCCAGTGTGTGTTGGTAGTTGGCAAGCGGCGACATAGACTGTCCAGGAGCTCACTGATCCCCAGGACACCATCTGCCGTCTCATCAGGAGCATGCCCAGTTGTTGTCAGGAGTGCATACAGGCATGTAGGGACCATTCACATTACTGAGTCAAATTTTTAGCTGCCGTGATGAAATTCACGCAAGGGGGATTTCAATTGTTTACTTTGATTTTCGGTCTGAGTTTGAATCCAGCCTTCAGTCTTTTCTCAACGAAGAACACAATGTCCAGTTAACATAATGATCTATCATGTTTCACTAATCGAGATCCGATGTATGATGAGTGTTCCCATAATTATAATGACCAGTGTAATTGGATTAATCTGTGAAATAGTTTAACTTCAACAAACACGTGCTGTACGTATCTAGCTAACTACAATAGTGTGTTTCAAATGTTTTCAAGTCAATAGTAGCTAGCATTACTTTACTGGACTAGGCAGCCAACTTCGCAGCGTACTTTCGGCCTTACTCAAGAAAGCGACAACGGTTTAGAAAACAGCTTCAAACTCCCTTTATCCCGCCAAAAAATCTTACCTTTACTGAATTACCAAACGCAAAGAACGTTTAAAATATATTGGAATCGTGGCTTTCGACTTGTCTGTTTACAACATGAACGTCGCCATTTCGCAAACCAGGAAGTGACATCATGTCAAATTACTATTCCTTTTTTCCAAAACTGTTGCACCGAGGCAGTTCAATTACTTTTCCGCCACCTATTGACCAAGAAGTTTATAACGACGTAGTTGTGCTGCGAATCCAGTTCACTCCACATTACAGTAATAAATAATCACTATATAATGTCATATTTCCAGTTTACCTGCTTTCATTAAAAAATCTAGTACATACAAACATGACATGAACAACTTTTTCTATTGTAAAACTTTACTTATAATATTTTTTATACACAAAGGATTACAGTACAGTTCATGAGTTTTCTCAAGATGGCAGCAATACATGTATCCACCATTTCTTCAGAAAATCTACTTCTGTGTTTCATCTCTAAAAAGTCAGGAGGGGCCAGAGAACTCTTTGAAGTAGACCTGTCGGCATTAACATCATCACAAAAGACACAATGGAAGGAAGCAAAAATAAAACAAAAATTAGAATATACGTTTATAAATACAAAACTTGGGTCATTCTCATGAAACTGACGTTAGGACATAGAATTCTGAAGTATGATATTTCACAAAATATCCTCTTGGATTCACTGAGATAAGACAATCTGTACTTAAACAAAAATTCTCAATACCGCAACATATCCAAATAAGTAATAGATTTAGTTCTAGTATTTTTTTATATTGCTCCCCTGAAGTAGATGCCTGAGTTAAATATTACATTTAAAAATAATGATAACATTTAATTAGAATTTTTCCCAATTTGAGCTTTTTTGTTGTTTGGTAATGAGAAGGCCATGTATTAGGTGTTTGAAAATAGTGACACCATATAAAATGAATACATTTACCAATCAAAAAATTAACACAATTTTAAACTTTTTAAAATTTCTACAGAAATTGAAAAGGTTTTGGTTTAATGAGTGTCCACAGACAGGATTTGTACATAATTAGAATGATAGTCTAATAATGTGAACAACTAGTATAAAATTATGATTTAATGAGAAAATATAGCCAAATACTGTAACATTTTATACAATTACCCAAGATTTTAATTCAGGACATATTTCAGTAATGAGAATTTAGGGTGAAAACATATGAAATTTACTTAAACCTGCACTATGTAACTTAAAAAAATACAAAAAATACAAAAACAATATTTTCAGTCTAGTACAGCAAATGTTAGGAATTAGCATATTGGATCCAGGGATGAAAAACCTCTAATTAAATAAATCAAAATATAAACAATAGAAGAATAGCAAAATCGACATTTCACAATATCTAACTACAAATAAATGCACATTCTGGACAAAATAATGTGTAATTTCTGAAATTGGTTATATTGTCCCTGTATAATTCCTGTGTTCAGTAAAAATGTATATATAAAAATAATTTAAAAAATCTACGTAAAATTGGGGTCGACAGGACAAATGAATGGAAAGTTACATAGTGCAGCTTTAAAAAAAAAAATTCAGTTCTCCATAATTACAGATTTTTAAGATTACATTTTAACCATTATATATATATATTTTTTTCTGTCACTTTGCTACAGACAAGTTTGAATCTGGTTTCATGACAATCACCCATTTCTCTGCCTGGTGAAGTCAAGAGTGTGGCAGAAGGCTTTGTTGTTTAGACATTGATGGGCAAGCAATGTTAAAATGGTAGTGCTTTTGATAGTAAATCAATTTCTCATTTACTGGATATGTGTTGGACCCATGTGATTGTTTAAATCAAGGCTGAGTATTACAGATGGCAATGCCAATAGTCCAGAGCTTCTAAAAGTTCTAACTCTAAACATTTATTAAAGCAAATCTAAAATTCATCAATATTTAATTTAAAAAAAATACACTGGATGAGACTCAAATGAAGAATTGTTGAATGGAATTTTACCAGTGGGAATTTTCCAACAGTGGGTTGGAAATATGCTCAATGTTTGAGTTAAGAACATATACAGCAGAACATTATACTCAACTTATTAACTGAAAGTCCCAGAACAACCATTCTAGAATGTCTGTTTCACAGCTTCAGAGGGATCATAACCACTCTATGTTGGAAAAGCTGCCTGGTGAATGAACACATGCTATGACTGAGAACAGGACACATTTTACTTGGCTCTTCAGTTGACCAACAACATTGAT
The DNA here is from genome assembly GCA_016801145.1 of Umbra pygmaea. NCBI lineage: Eukaryota > Metazoa > Chordata > Actinopteri > Esociformes > Umbridae > Umbra > Umbra pygmaea. Next base: position 30,311 of record JACXGM010004018.1, on the reverse strand, counting down.
GCAAGCATCCAGCCTTTAACAACAACAATGCTGAATCTCTAGCCAGGTGATTGTGTTAAGTTTTACAGCACCACAACACTCAAATCAGAGGTATAAAACTCTACTTTATAAAACTCTCAAATCACTGATCTTTAGGCCATCAGCTGATACAAGACTAGTGTTGTTTGATTCTTTAACAGCAGACATGTGCGTGAACTTACTCAAACATACACCTCTTCACACACAATATAGATTTTCGCTTCATCTCCTAAACAGAATATAATCTTTCTTCTACCAGATGTGACATTTGAATTATGAACGAATCACAGAAGTTAAACCTGTACAACTGCATTCCATTTCAGTGGATTTCAAGCCTTAAAAACGAGGGGTCCAAAACATGTGCACACATCTAACACTTAACATACATTAAGTGATTTCCTGAACAACTGGAATGTTTCTGCTTGTCCAGCCGCAACCATCTTGACACAATGAACTAACAATCTGTGCTAATTATCAGAAAACCTGACAGTTTCATCATCATAATCTTTTACTGTAGGATTAATGGGTAATCTTTACTGTTTACAACAGACGCATTAGATTTCAACGCTGATCAGTTGAAGCATATTGTTGATTATTCTTTGTAACTGGTTGAGCTCCTAACTAGTACTATGAAAGTTACAGCAATGATGTCAACCTTGCTTGTCCATAAATGCTGCCTCTTTTTTTTGTTTCCCCAAATAAAATAAAAAAGACAAAAAAAAAGAAAGACAAAAAAGCAACAACAAAAATGTAAACAACTTTTGAGAGGAAGAAGAGAAGAAGAAAACAGCACCAGACACTAATAACACGTATCAACAAAAGGGCTAGAGACTGACCAGAAAAGTGCTCTTAGCTCTTTAGCACCAGTCCACTTCCTGTCCCGTGTACAGCGTTAGCCCAGTCCACACAATGCAGGGTGACGGGTTGGGAAGGCAATGCAGTACCGACACAAAGACAGTTTTGTGTTTCACCAGGTACCCCGTTTGTCACTCAAGTTTGTTTGTCTCTCTGAGTCACCTCAGAGGGTTCAGCGCTGGAGGAGAACGCTTTAAGTCCAGATGGATGGATGAAGGAATCGCAGTTCATTTCTCTTCATCCTCCACCCTCCCCCACTCCTCCTCTTCCTCCACCTCTACCTCCCCATCATCGTCAGCCTCGTCCTCCATGTAATCCCCCCAGGTGTCATACACGTCGCCCCCTTCCTCCTCCTCCTCTTCCTCTTCATCATTCAGTCCGCCTTCATACAACTCTCCTTCGTCCTCCTCTTCCTCAACGACCTCCAATGCCTCTCCTTCTTCCTCATCCTCTCCTTCGTCCTCATCCTCTGCATCATCCTCCTCCTCTTCATCCTCCTCTTCTTCATCAGCTTCCACCTCTAAGCCCTCCACCTGTCCCTCCTCCAGCTCCTCCTCTTTCATATCCCGGTAAGAGGAGGGTGGAGAAGGAGGAGAAAAGTGTAGTATTTCGCTGTCAGACAGGTATGGACTGCTAGGGGGTCCGTCGGATGAGGTGTTTGAGATCTGGGAGGTGTTGAGGAACAGGCTCCCTGTAGGGGGCAGTGTCGAGTCTTGTGCCAGGTCTGGGACTGCCGGCACAGGAGGGACAGAACCAGCCTTGGTGGACACAGGCCTAGGTAAGGCCGGCCCGAGGGTTTTGGGAAGTGGCAGGCCCCCAGGGGGAACGTACTCCCTAATTTCCCCTGGTTCGAGAGGCTCGGGACCACAAGGGTCGTGTTCGTTGCAGGCGAGCCGCCCGTCGATCTTAGAGATGAAGAGCAGGCCGTCGCGGTGCTGCTTGCAGAACGAGCTGGGACACATCTCGCAGAACGAGGCTGCTTCCTGACCACAGACGTCACACTGATGCCAGGGGCACTCCCAACGACCTGAGAAGACACACATAATCACTGTTGGAACGAAGAGCGTCACATAGCTTAACGCAGTAACAATGCCTTTGAGAATAAAAAAAACTAAATAATTAAAGTTACATTGACCCCTTTGTTTAAGAGCCCTGACAGTAAATCATGTCTAAAATATTTCACTGAAAACACATATGGGCAGTAAAGCTGTTTTTATACGAAAAGAATGCCAGTTTTCTTTTCAGCAGTTTCTTAACAGTATAAAAAATGTAATGTCAATAGGCCAGAGAAGAGGAAAAACAGCAACAATACAAAGCAAGGAAAAGGAAAGTATTCACCCCATCTAGACAAAAACAAACCCGAAAATAGGGCGCAAATTCATCAGTGATAACGTCCCACCTCCTGTGTGGTTATGGACAAAAAACGTATAAATCCATTTTAGGGTCAAAACCCACAGTCCTGTTGTGCACAAGTAAATGGTGGTGTCAAGAGTGTATCAATAAAGAATATTGTGTGCACAAGTAAATGGTGGTGTCAAGAGTGTATCAATAAAGAATATTGTGTGCACATACCACCATCTGACAGGTGCAGGACAAATGAGAAATACTGAGGTAAAAAAGTATATAATGTCCGCAACACTGTATTAAACGTGCAATATGTAATTTTTGGCCGCCAGGGGGCTCTCAATCAAAACAATAGCAAAAGATGTACTTGGATGAGGTCGGGAGGTTGCGTGGGATCATGGGTTCTGTTATCGTCGTCAATGACAACCTTCCAATCTAGCGTCTCGGGCAGAAAAAATGTTCATTGACAAAGTAATATATTGTAAAAAAAATTATAACTTTATTCACGTTATGTTTGGCGGCTCCCTGGAACTTAGAACAACTAGAGCAGTCACAGGTTATATGACGCCATTTACGGGCGACAAAATGAAATGTCCCGTGTCTTCGAATTATATTACAAATTTCCCTGGATTTGAAAGTTAGTGGAAACATTTAGGATAATGTAAGTGCACAACTAAGAAATATATATAATATATGTATAGTGATGTTTGCTTTTAATGCAAAGTATGTATTTTGTTATTGTTTTGATTGATATTACATATGGTACCTTTAAGCTCCTATATTTAATAAATAGCACAAACGCTAGTACAGATACAACGTTTCAACCCTGCTGGGTCTTCTTCAGGCAAATGATGTGTCAGAGTGTATCACCTGCAGGTCTCTTGGCCAGGTTGAGACAGTCGGCATGGTACACCTTGGGACAGCCTGGTTTCTTACAGGACACGATCTGTCCTCCGTCCCCACAGCTGAAGCACTCGTCCTCCCTCTCCTTGGTTACCTCCACCTGTGGCTTCCTCTTCACAACCACCTTCTTCTTCCCCTCTTTCAGGTCCTTCCCTTCCCGTGATTTAGGTGGTTGGTTCTGAGAAACGTACACATTATTATGTTAGATGGCTAAATTTAGGCAATATATCATTTTTGTGGCAATAATGTTCTTTTTAAGGTTATCAAATCGTGGCATAGGATTGTACCCTGGCATTTCTTGTTACCTGTCTACAAAATAACTTTTTGGTTTGCTGTTTTTTATGTAATGGCTGAAGACGTTCAGACAGCTGCAACATGATCCATTATTAAATTAACTGTAATAGCATTTCCAATCCAAACTGCATTAGTGGTTTTATTCAAAATTCCAGAGGAGTATATTCAACAAACACATTCTACCACAGAGCAGAAAATGCTAAAACCACTTACTATAATATTCTACGAAACGAAGCAACATATACAGCATTTTATGTCATATTATATTTCAAATTTTACAGCAGAGGTGCATTGCCATGATATTCCACACAATATCATTACAACAACCCCATGACCCCTAGCCAGTTAGGCAAGCACTGAATTATTAGAGTTACACCTAGTTCTTCTGGAGGGTCCAACTGAACAAAGGGTTAACCCACAGTTAGAGCATGCTCACTGGCTTGTTTTCACACCTACGGCCACTAAACATAAATAAGCATAAGGCTAGCCTCTCCCACCAAAGAAAACAACAACAAGCGCACTGGCGGGCATATGGCCACGCTTGAAGTTTTGTTTAGACAATAGACAGACATTTCTATTTTATGCCATAAATTGATAAAAATACACATTCAGCATTTTTATCACCGTTATTAGTATTACTATAAAATAATTTTGATAAAATATCCTAATGGCCCTCAAATGTTGTTGTTAACAAAAAATGTTGTGCAATAACGCCATCTAGTGGCACTTAGCCCCACTTTCCCCCAACATAGAATCTTCATTGCCAGCCAGTCGTGAACTCAAGCCTTCTTGTGTGTTTAAACATGGTAATGTAGGCTACAGCATCTTTCTATTATTTTCCTTTTGTGGTGTGTGGTAACCCATACAGGGCATCTGAGAAAGAAAATGACAGCAAAATTGTTCCTTGCTTTATTTGTTTGGTGCGGAAGGTAAACCAAAATTATCCCTCCTATTTAATTCAACCAAAAACAGATTATTAGGGTCATTGTTTGTATACCTTGGTAAACAATCAACCCTAATTTGGACCAGCCCAATATAAATGGGACTTATTCATCCGATTTTAGTTGTCAGCACACAGCACCACATTCATCATGTTTATTATCCTAGTGTCATTTCTCTTGTACTGCCACTTCGCATTCCAATAATATACCTCTCTATTCTTAGACCATATTTGCACTGAATGTACACTATTTTTTATGTAACCTAATACTGTTTATATGTGTAAACTGTTTTTCCTGAATGTTTGTACTCTGTGTGTAACTTCATGTCGCCTTGCACCTTCCTCCTTATCTTGGCCAGGTATCGATTACAAATGAGAACTTGTTCTCAATCGATTAACCTGGTTAAATAAAGGTGAAATAAATAAAAATAAAACACAGATTCCAAAGGATTATCAAAATCAAAAGAAATTCCTGAACAGCTCCAGAAAATAAACTCAACAAAAATGGAAACGTCCCCTCATTTTCACCTAATTTTATTGTCAGTAACTACACATTTGTAAATATTTGTATGAACATAAAAAGATTCAACAACTACGACATGTACTGAACAAGTTCCACAGACATGTGACCAACAGAAATGGGATAATGTGTCCCTGAACAAAGGGGGGGGGGTCAAAATCAAAATTACCAATCAGTATCTGGTTTGGCCACCAGCTGCATTAATTACGCCAGTGCATCTCCTCATTGACTGCACCAGATTAGGAAGGGTACCACATGAGGGAGGAGGACTTCCCTGTAACACACAGCGTTGAGATTGCCAGCAATGACCACATCTTCAGTCGATGATGCAGTGACATACTGCCCTAGACCATGATGGACCCTCCAACTACAAAATCGAACTCGCTCCAGAGTACAGGCCTTAGTGTAACTTTCATTCCTTTGACGATATGCACGAGTCCGACCATTATCCATGGTGTGACAAAACCATAACTCTCAGTGAATTTTTCGCAGTCCTGTCTGTCTGGTGACATTGTTGCCGATGGTGTCTGGTGAGGACCTGCCTTACAACAGGCCTACAGGCCCTCAGTCCAGCCTCTCAGCCTATTGCGGACATTCTGAGCACTGAAGGAGGGATTGAGCATTCCTGTTGTGACTCGGGAAGATGTTGTTGCCATCCTCGCCCTGTTCCACGTATCTGATGTTGGGATGTACCAATTCTGTTCAGGTGTTGTTACAAGTGGTCTGCTACTGAGAGGACAATCAGCTGTCCTGTCTTTGTCACATCCAGCCCAGGGAGGGCTGGAGTAGACACATGAACTGAGTTATGGACTCCTCATTTGATGTTGTATATAGATGTTTACGTTTAAATATGGGAATTGATGTTAGTATTGTATTTGTGTTGGAATTATATGTATATGGGTTGTTAGCACCCCCCTCTGGGCCCTGGATGTTATACTATGGTGTCAGTCTGTGTCTTAATTGTCAATGGGCTTGATTATTCATTACAGACATCTGGTGTCACTTCAAAGTGTTAAATGGCTTTATTAGCGCAGGTGTTCAGAGGGTGGTTGCTGATCATTATTATATTCTCACTGTTGATTTATGTTACAGAGTTGTTGAAGATTGTCCAGGAGCTACTAAATGCGGCTGTGAGAAGTGAGTCCCTCTAAGTTTGGAAGTATATGCGTAAGCACATATGTTAGCTGTCAGTGTTTCGTGCCACTGTTTGAAAGCACATAAGCTGAATATTTGTATACCGTTGTGCACTCGGTTGAGGGTTACCATAAACCTGCTTATGTAAGTCTCTGGAGTAATCTCAATAAACCAACCATCATTTACAACCACCATTCTACCTGCCTGTCGGTCTCCCTCTCTCTACACACACCTCAATCGTGACAGTTTTAGGCATTTCATAGAATGGACATTGCAATTTAATTCTGTAAGTTCTTCTGATTTTGGGGTCTGTGTGGTGTAGTGGGCTAAGTTGCTGCATTGCAGGACAGTCTACGTCATGATGGTCTGACTTTTTGTCCAAGTTGAGAATGTTCAGGACCATCTTCCAAAATCTCTCCAAAAGCAAGGTTTAAATCATCCAATGAATTCACAAAGAACCCTAGAACAACACCAAGGTATCTGCAGGCCTCTCTTACCTCAGCTAAAGCTTTGACTCTAACTTCAGAAGGACATTGGGCCAAAATGACATTCATGGCAGAATAGAAAGGCAGAAAACCACTGCGTACTGAAAAGATTAATGTTCAATGGACAGATGACTGAAAAATATATTTTTGGGGAAACATGGATCGTGTTGTGTTTAGAGAACCAAACACTGCATTAAGAACCTCATACTAGTGGATATGCATGGTAGTGGCAGTGTAATGGATTGGGTCTGCTTTGCTGCATAAAGACCTGGACAACTTGCCATCATTTAAGGAACCATGAATTCTGCTTTGTATCAGAGAATTCTATGAGAGAACATCAGTCTGTGAGCTGAAGGTGAAGCGCAACTAGGTCATGCAAAACACAATAATCCAAAACAAAAAGAACAGGAAATGAAAGGTTTTGTAATGATCCAGATCTAAACTCTATTGGGATGTTGTAGCAGGTACTTCACTAAGCAGTTCATGCTCAAAAACTCACATTTGCCACTGAGTGACCCACAGATGCCTAACTCCTTTCCTCTGACAGACCCACTTCAGGAAGTATTTGGCTAAAGTCAATGCTGCTAAAAATGGCCAGTTATTGAGTTGAAGGGATTTCTTTTTAAAACAGGGGAACTAGCTGTCCTTTAATAAATAAAATAATATGTATGACATTATTGTTTTGTTCATTCCTTTATTCTAATATTAGGTTTAGATTGAATGTCTAACAACATTCAGTGTTAAAAACATGCTAAATTGAAAAATGTTAGGCAAACACTAAACGCACAGCAATTTATTCCAACATTTTTGTTTCAAGAACTGATCTTGAATCTCATTCCAACGAATGGAGAAGAGTCTCCAGCCAACCTTACCTTTGGTCGGACCCCCAGGAATCCGGAGCAGTTGGGCGCTCCACATTTACACACCGTCTTTCCGTTCCCCAGACACTCCAGGTTGTAGTTGAATGTCAGCTCCACACCTGCGCACAGATAAAGCAATGTCTTTAGAAAATGTGTATACGTAACGTTATTCCTATTGTAATAACGCCATCAAATATCATGTCAAATGCTATAATTAAAGAAGTATTAGTGTGTTTGTTTCATCATGTGGTGTTTCTTTACATTACAATGTCAAAAGTAAGGGCGTTTGATCCCAAGTTATAGCTAAAGCATTTTGACAAGTTACAAGTTTGTCGCTACTCCCTCAGACCTTTAGGGATTTCCTCCAGGGCAAAGAGTCCCACTCTGGTGTCTCCATTCACAGTCCACTTCTGGGTCTCACAGTTGGGCTGGCAACAGTGGTTCATAAAGCGGGCCTGGTTCCCTTTGGGCCCAGCATCTATGATGCGGTCTTTGTCCAGGGTGAGCATGTAGAAATTACAGATGTCGTTTTCCTGAGCGTGACGTATCCTGGCTCGACACTCCTCCTCGTCGATCACCTCCCCCACATACTCATTCACAAACGCACCCTGGGAGAGAGGAGGAAAACACTGGGCTTACTTTTTAGCAGATAAACAACACATTTAACACTGAAGTGAGCTTGAATATGGGGTGCTAATAATTGTCACGTTTCACTCTATAATACGTATGCGTGTGTAGGTGTTAAAAAGGAGCAATTATTGTTGCCTGCCCTGCTCAAGTGCAGAATATATAACTGCTAGACTACCTGGCAAATGGCTATGCATGAAACATACTACCATCTATCCAAATCTAAAAACATAGAAAAAAAGACAGAATCTAAACAAAAAATTTGGAAATTCTGTGCCAATCCATGCTGGGACTAAGTGATGAACGGTTTGTTTGTTGTTCAGTGCTCTGTACCTTCTTGATGTCGGAGACGGCCCTCAACCCCCATCCTCTCGACAGTGTCCTAAAGATCTCCACCTGGGTGTAGTGTCTCTTGGTAAAGCTCTGGTTCTGGCACCTCTCCCCTGCCAGACACACCTGGGGGTGGCACTCGTACATAAGCATGCGGTTGATGCACTCAGAGTCGATGCCGCACGGGTTCTCGTCTGACGCCTTGCAGTTACAGCGCGGCACCTCTGATAGGTCCGCTGTGATGATCTGGACCTTCCCGATTGGCCGGTTTACCTGAGGGCGAAAAATGTGGAGCGGAGAAGATCTGTGTCTTTGGTCAAGTGCATTTTGTTCGATTAATACATTTTATCTAGCATTTTCAGGCATATGTCCCATCCTTACAGAGACAGTAAATAGATTTTATTACTATTTAAAAAGCAGCCTAAAAAGCAGAAGCAGGTAGAGTTGTTACCTTGATGTGCCTGTAGGGAGGAGGCTTCTTATCGTTTCTTCTGTCCTCCTGAAGCTGTTTCATCTCCTTCTCAGCCTGAAGCTCCCTGAAGCGCTCTGCTGCTTCATTCAGAGCTGAGAAGAAACAGAAGTCGGGCGCTTTTAGCTGAAATATCTCTAATGACATTTTCAGGCCTGCCAAATGAGTACTTGGAAACGTCTCTATTTTATCAGAGGAAAAATATTTAGAAGGTGCCAACAAACTGCTTTTAATACACTAAACATCATTTGTCAGTCGTTCAGACCTTTCTTGTAGATGGCGTCACAACCCTTTCCCATCTTGTCCTTGTTGTTGGCATCCCCTTCCATGTAGGGGAAGACTCGGGCCTGGTAGGTCCAGGCAAAGTCCTTTGAACCAAAAAACTGCACAGGAAACTCCCCCACCTCGTGCTTCATCCGGAGAATGTTCTCGGGGACGTTCTTCGGTTGACACACCTCTGCCGGCCACCACCTGGACGAAGGCAAGGATGACGACAGGTTTGACATTACGGTCGCTGGTGACAGTAGGAGAATTAGATATACACTAGCGTTCAAATGATTGGCGTCACCCAGAAATGTTCATGTGTTTAGATAGACATTTGATTGAAACTGAGGTGGTATTACATTTAAATGTAATTATTGTCAGAACATGACGAGCTAACTTACTTACATAGATAACTATTAGGTCACTGAAGTAATGTCTGCTGAAAACACTACATTGCTGTTGTATTTGAATATTTAATTATAAATCAGTCATTTCAAACAATGAAAGATATTTGCAACATTAGTAATGTCTTGGTATATAGTCTTTTAATTTAATTCCACCATTGTGAATTTCATATTCATGAACAACTAAGCTTGAGAAACTGATTTTGAAGGAAGTTGTAAAGGATGAAATGGGTCCCTCGGTTGTTTCGGTCAAAAACTGGAGACCAGTGTTTCTTACTTGAATCGTCCCACTTTGACCCAAAGGATGTCTTTGAAGCGCGGTTTCTTCCCAGCCTTGCAGTCATTACAGAACCAGCTTCCCTCTGGCATCTCAATGTTTAGACACTCTTGGTGAAAGGCAGCAGGACATGCCTCACAGCAGAGCAGACTGCCCCCTGCAGGTAGACAGTAGGAAGTCCAGCTCAGACACCATGCAGACTAAAGCTGACCCAACACCCACATAAACCTCATGGTGTGAATAATGCTGCAAGCTTGATTTTACTAGGTGCTTAACTTACACTCACTCAATTTGTGAGGAGCATCGTCATCCTCAAATCATGTCTACCATACTTCTGCATAATTTGGAGTAGTTCCGTGTGTAAATGTATGCAGGCTGCGTTTCCCCATCTGTTCCAGGGTGTTGCAATTAAGTTATTCAGAGCCCCTGTGTTTTAGTTGATTTGTTTATTGTGTCTATGTAGTGTTTGTAGTTTATTCAGTGTTTTAGTATATTCATGTATGGTGTCTGTGTATTGTATTTAGTTTATTCTTTAATAGTTCCTCAGTGTTTCCCTGTTATTGATGCTCTCTGTTCATGGATGTTCCAGTAAGGGTTCCTGGGTTTTGATATACCTGTTAAGAGTGTTCCTGTTATATTACAGTTGGGTTTTGCATGGAGTACTTGTAAATACAGGTTAAGTTTCCAAGTATTGTTCCCACTGTGTTTGTACAGTTTTGGTTTCTGGGATACAACTATCTCATGTAGGATTCTTTCTTCTGAGTTTTGTTATATTATTATTATTATACTATTATTTGCCTAAGTATATTTGCATTTATTCTGTCTCCGACAGAGGCGTCATGCACCTATTCTTAAGGGGGCACAGTGTGCACAACACACGGAGACATGTGCCCACAAATACAGATATTAAAAGGAAACTCCACTTGGCTCAAAAATATGAGGGGGCACATGCCTTAATTCATTATTACTGATAAAAACAATGACCAATATTAAATTAATATCATATGTATTTGCAAATGTGTAATAAACAGTATTGTTCATTTTAATGTAATGTTACCTATCATAATATGCTAAATGGATTGTTGCTAATGTACGTATACTATGCACCATCTACCCCGCGACCATGTTGGCTTAGGGCCAGCTAATGGTTGCCAAAATTCTACACAATTCATGTCAGAAAACAAAACTTTTGAAGTACTGATGTTCTAAAGAAACATTATGCCATGGAAAAAGTTTGTTTTTACCACCTAGCAGTGCGAGTGCATGTTAATTTTACAGAAGAATTGTGGATTTTCAGCCAAGATTATGTTCTTTAAATAGATCTGAAAGTCCACAGAAGGTCAAATATAAAATACACTACATATAGCCCCTTTAAGATTCTCACCAAACTAGGTTAGGGCAACCTGGACAACACAACCAACCGACCGCAACGTAATCAGTCACCAACCTTCTGAGCAGACGAAGCACCAGCTAACGTTGATGTGTTCATGGTTTTTGTAGTTCTTGCGGGGGGTAAAGTGGTTGGGACACAGGAAGCTGTTGTTGGCCAGGACCACGCTGCCCGCTGCCATGCAGTAGTCATTGGCATGATATGCCACAGGGCAGCGCACGCAGCGGGTCAGACGACCTACAGGAACAAAGGAAGTGGTAGACGATGAACACACACAACTCTGAAGCATTATCTCTACATTTCTCCCAATTACTCTATGGAATTCCACGCAGCAAATATGTTTTCAATTCCCTAAAAAATCCCATAGGATACACAAACCACTTGAATTTGACCACTTCTAATTCCAGTGAAAACCTGAACAGCGGAGATGTTCTTATCCATGTTAACTGGTGTAAACTACCTTTGGAGCTGCAGGGGTTCAGCGGGTTGGTGATGTGGCAGGACAGACAGATGTGAAGGGAGCAGCGAAACCCTTTGTTCTGGGGCTGGGTGGGGGCGTGTTTTAGGATGCATTCACTGTGGTAGAATTTACCACAGACGGGCACCATGCATCGCTTCACACCTTCCCCAGACTTCTTACACACAAAGCATGTGCGAACCCCTGAAATAGAAGGAAACACACCCGAGCTTTAAGACACACCAGAGCAGCTTACACAAAAAAGTTTTTAAAGTAAAAATAAAGTACAGAAACAGACTGTCCGTAAGATACAGATGGATGGTGCATCATAGCAGCATCGGTGTTCAGCAGTGAGAACTGGCTGAAACAAAGTGGATACCCAGCCAAAATGAACTTGGTTATGTCTACCTCCTTTAAGACATCGTCTAGTTGGCGTACCTGTAGTGCAATCACGACAGACAAACTTTCCCCTAGGGGCTTCTGATAGGCCGATGCACTGCAGGTGGAATGCCCCATAGCACTGGCCCTCACACAGCAGCAGATCACCTGTCCTCTCACATACCTGAAAATCATACACACGTTAGCACAGTCCCAAATGGCGTTCATCATTCAGTTATTGGAAACAAGAATTTTCTGAAGATTGGAAACTGAGGATATTTTTTTCTCTCTCTTAACGCAACAGAAGCGTTTAATGTAGACGGCTGACCCACCTGACAGACATTCTCCTTGTTGGACATAGGCCCTCCCCTCTCTCCTGTGTGTTTTTTATTACTGGAGACCAGAGAAGCTTCGACTGGTAGGGACAAACTGTCATTCACACTGGGAGAGAACACCTGTAGATGGAATGATAATAGAGGATTTATTACACATGCTACTACATGTTATTACAGATCCTATTACATGAGTTATTACACATGCTATAAAATAGGTTATTTCACAACATACAGCACATCAAATGGAGCCTTTTATCTCAGTGGAACATCACCAACATGGAACAAGACAGCTTTTCAGGTTGAATAGTGTCAACATGTTTTATGCTGACCTCGGGCTTGGGGGTCGTCTCTCCGTTTGTGTGGCTCTCTCCTTCTACCCCAGGACTGATCTTGTCTGTTTCTGTCTTGGGGCTCAGAATCACTACGGGGCTGGGGGGCCCAGTAGGGGAGGGGGGCCCTGGAGGAACCCTGCTCTCTAGAGTTGTCAAGTTGGATTCAGGCACTTGGTTCTTTGTAGATTGAACCTGTTGTAGAAAATATATCATTAGGACTAGTTTAAAGGTGACACCTTCAGACATGGTTGCTATTAGTATGGCGGTATTTTTACCTATTGATTACATTTTTCAAGCATTACCTGAGTGTTCGCGTCTTCCGTTGTCACCTCAGTTTGTTCAGACTGCTTCTTTAACTCCTTCTTTTTTGGAGGACTAACAGACACTTCTTCTATGGTACATTCCAGAACCTTGTGTGATGGCTTTCTTGGCCTCTTCCTCTCATGTGACATTAGGGCTAGGAACGAACCATACACAATTACACACTGAAAAATGTAATATATACAGTACAAAGGATGTGTATTAATTTTAACATCTTATAACTGTCTGCATTGTGTATCACATAAAACAATGTACAATGTTTTGAAGGGGGAAAACATTAGTACTAACTCCTTACCAGCGGTAGGTGGTGGACTGGTCCTGTCTGATGTTGATTCTGCAGAGGGGGACGTCACAGCAGGCAGTTGTTTGGATAATGAGTCTATAACACGGTGGAGGACATCTTCAGACAGAATGGGATCCAGTCCTGCCGGGGCCTTGCGGCCGGCCGGCTCCCCAGAAGCAGGGGTAGTAGCTGGGGTTGAGGAAGAGATTAGAGGGCCTGGAGCTGTAGGAGGGCTCAGATGTGTTTTGGAAGATTCAAGAGGTTTCTTGAGTTTTTTCTTTGGAGAGAAGAACTGTTCCTCCTCTGTGGACTCCAGAAGTCGTTTACTAGGTTTCCTCAGTCTCTTATTGTCAGAATGTGCTGTGGGAAGAAATAATCAATCTATGTTAAGCTTTTTCAATAGAAGCGTAACAGTGGCAAAGATAGATGAAAGAGTTTACTAGTACTTGGTTGAATTCCAACCCATGGTGCAGTGTTATGCACACCAAGGGAGCAGTTTAGACCCCTAGACCAGAGGTACCCAACCCTCTCCTCTGGCCCCCCCCGCAGATATGCCAATGTTTTGTTTTAACAATACACACCTGATTCAATTAATCAACTACACAAGCCTTTGATTAATTGAATGAGGTGTGCTATTTCAGGGTGAAAACAAAAACATGGCCTGTCTGGGGGGCCCAAGGAGGGGGTTGGGAAGCCTTGATGTAGACCACCCTGGACATCATCAATGGATACAACTAAATCATTTTAATATTCAAATTATTAAATATATTCAATCTTACCTGATATGTCATCAATCTTCTCTATCCCCTGGTTCAAATCAGGGGATATGACGTTGGTCCTGATAGGGTCGGATTTCCCTCCTGGCCCCTCCCTGTAGACCCCATTCACCTCTCCAGACCCTGTTGAAGAAAACACCCCAGTCGTGGCCTCTGCATCGTTCCCCAGCTTGACTGGTCCCTGCTGTTCAAACGTCTGCCAGCGTTTCTTTGGGGCCACTTTGGTACCCAGGTTTTTGTCGAGGTAGGAGGATTCGGCAGCCGAAGGGATGGTAGGTTGAGGAGGAGGGCGGAGGCTGGGCTCGGCTAAATCGGCGTGCCCACTGACAAACTCCCGGCCCCAGGCCAGATCGGCAAGCTCAGGGGAGAGACCGCCTACGGAGGCCCGGAGCTTGGCTGGAGGTCGCTGCTTCCTCCGTTGCTGCTTATCCACCGCGTTTGCCACCATCTGAGCCAGAACGGTTTTTTCTTCATGTTTGTCAGTGTCGTTTTTCATGATGCCTTTGGACTTTGCCTCTTTGCTCCTGGGTGTTAGCAAGTTCTCATGTTGACCGTTTTGGACTTTGCTCACAGGTGTCCAGTCTTCACCAGATGCACCGTTCAGGTGGTTGTCTGTAGCTTGAGTGGGCATTAGCATGGGCTCCTCCTTAATAAGGGCAGGTGAGGGGGGCATGGCCAAAGGTTTGCCCTCCATTTCTCGTGTATCATGCATATCCTTCAGTAGCATCAGGAACGTACTGAATTTGTAATTAGGCTCTGGTTTAAAGTTAGCGTTTGAGTCCCTGGAGTCACTCTCCTCTTTCAGTAAGGATTTGAATGAGAGCTCCTTGATGTCGTGGAAGGCATCCATGTGAGAAAGCGAAGAGGAGGGGGAGGAACAAGAAGAAACATCTGAGACAATGTTTTCTTTCTTGATTTTAATAGTGGGTAAGACAGGCGTACTGGAGCCTGCATTTTCATCTCGAGACTTTTTCAACGAGCCGTTGTGGACGTGCATTCGATCAGACTTGGGAAGTTTTTTGGGAGAGCTAGGGCTAGCTGAGGTTGGGGCTTTGTTCGGTGACGAATCCCCGCTGGTAGACAACTCTGTGTTGACTTGAACATTTTCGATTGTGTCATCATCATCATCGGAAGAAGAAGGTGAGTACGGCTTGTCATTTGTAACCTTTTGGCTAGAGGCCAGTAGAGCCTCTTTGAGTTCTGTTTCTTCCTCTGCTTTCAAAGCCCTGGTCATAAGGCGGCTGCTGGCGGGGAGAAGAACAGAGTGCTTTTCAAGAGCCGTTTTAGCCGTCGGTTTAGAAGAGCTGCCCAACTTTTGTTTAGACTCTGAGACATTTGTGTTTTTAGCATTTCTTTCAATTAAAACTGATTTGTTGCCAGAAATATTTATGGACGAGGATGTGGATATGGAGACTTCACGCTTAGGGATGATCACCACTACACGCCTTTGTTGGACCTTTTTGGAAGGATTAGTTAACTCCTCTTCGCCCACTTTCACTAGCTCTTGATTTAAGGGTTTCTCTGCCTCCGCTTTGGAAGTTTGTGATGGTTTCTCTGTGTCTTCTAGTTCCTCAGACCGTTTCAGGCGCATAATGGTTGGTACAGAATCTAAATCTGCGTAAGGGGAATCCTGGTGCTCCTCTTTCTTTAGCGAATTGGCTGTAGCAGGCATTTGGTTTACCAGGTCGATGATACTTAGTGACTGTGTGGAATTTGCAGCTATATTACCAAAGATCTCTGCCAAGCCCTTCCTCTTCTTCTTCTTACACGGTTTCTTTCTGCAGCCAGCTTCGCTCACTACAGGCAAGTTCACAGTGGGTGGAGGCTGGTTTCTGCTGGAGGGAGGGCTCAAGGAGGTTGGTTCAGTGAGGTTAGAGGAGGTTTTTTCTTGAGGCAGTGGGGAAGACACTCGCTCGTCATCGTTGACGGACACGGTAGAAGTCACAACTCTGCTTTCCCGCAGAAGATACTCTGCTTCGCGCACACTGGCCTTCCACGACTCCAACAGACGCTTGGGTATCTGCGGATGAGAGATGACAGAAATCAGGATGATACAGCTAATTGTTAATGACACCCTTATTTCGAAACTATATGGAGTTGTCCTTTCGCTGAATAGATAGTATTGGAGTACCTTTTCAACAAATCCAAACAGCTGATTGAGTTACCGTATATCTGTAGTCTTTCTCCCTCTGTTTCCCTCTGCGCCTTAACACTGGCAGCTCTGAGAACTGATCTCCCCCATTGAAGCAATAGGTAGCTTTTCCAGGGACCCAGGCATGGTCTGCTATCTCCCCCAGAGTTTCCAAGTAATACATACGACATGGGCGACGGCTGGGGACTGGAAGAGAAAACACAAATTTACAAGTCATCACAACATTAATACAACTGCTATAAGCAAAGGTGTGAGTTAGATTTTTATTTTACTCTAAAATAAAAACGTTAGGAATAATTTTTTTTAGGAAAAGTCATTTAGCGAATCCTGATTTTCAATTACAACCAAAGGCATGACAAAGAAATGTATCACATTTAATACAAATAAATACACTGATACAGCAAGACAGAAAAAGAGATAGGTTTGATGGTCCAGCAGGTACATCGGCTATCCACAGAGTGCTTGTTTTTGAAAAAGGTCTATTGAAAGTTGTGATTTAGTTTGATGAAGTTTAGGGGACTTTTGCAAATAATTCCACTAGATGGTGGGAAAATCAAGGACGTTGACCAGATGGTGGCTAAATGCTTGTGGTTACACAAAACATACTAATGAGCCAGAGGCTCCAATACATTATGAATGATAGGTTTCTGATCTTCCACAGACCACAGATGACAACGTCCTTTCACCAGTTTTATCAGCACTTATCCGGACATAATATCAGACCAAAACCTGGACCAAATTGACCTAAGTTTGATATTAGCCCTACCTTTCATGCATGTGTGCGTTTCCTCCAGTGGGTCTATAGTGACCCTACAGGGCCACCAGGGTCTGCGATTAAACTTAGCCCAGACCAGATCATCCTCCATGTATTGCACTGCTGGGAGAGGCTTCTTCTTCGGACTATTGGGCTAAATGAAACAATAATAATAATTTCAATAATAACAGGCCTTATGAAATTGCACAATCCTCACATTGACATAAACGCTACTGGTAAATGTGATTTAAAAGTGTTTAAAATGTTATTTCTTGTGAACTGATTTCAGGCATCTCAAATACAAAGAAATAAATGCAAAAAAGACTAAATCCTATTATTATTTGGCTGAATATAAAACTAACCTATATGCCCTGTCCACATACAGTAAGTGACGGCAAAATAAATAAATACTTGAGATATCTGTTTAGAGCTTCCCCTGACGTCTCTGACCTGAAGGTGGTTGTTCTGAATATTACGTACATTGGAGTTGGTTCCATCAGGTGAGATGAGTCCGTGGTCAGGCGTGTTTCCTGTCATCTCGCTATCGCTATCTGAGTCCTCATCCATACTCCAGCCTTCCCTCATGGAAATATCCGGCAGTGCACTCGGGCTCAACGTAGGGTCCAGCTCAGATAGACTCTTAGACATCAGGTTGAGGACAGAGGGTTTGAATGTGCTATTATGGCCCACCGCTGAACCGGCCGTGGTGTTAGAGTCCGTGAAAGTTTTATTTCTAGTCGACTTAGAAGAGTTTTGCTGAAAAGGTACCAACTCATCCTCGTCCTCGTCCTCCCTGTCCCCGCTGTCAAACAGGGTGGACTCAAAATGCAAGTATCCATTGGGTATGGGGGAGCAGCGCTCCAAACTACCAGAACTAATCGGCGAGAAACCGTTGAGATCCCGGATGGAGTCCTCGTAGGGTTCTGTCTCCTTGTTACCAGGAGAGGGGGGCAGTCGGACCATGGTAGATCCAAAAGTAGCACCTCCCGTTGTGTTGTGTGAGTGCAAGTGGTTCCTGATGTGGAGGTCCTTTGGCTGGGATACGGTGCCCAGGTCAGACCCAGGTCTGTGCCCCATACTGGAGAGGTTCTGGAGCCTCAAAAGTGGGCTGTAGCAGTTCAGCCTTTCCCTCTCTTCCTGATTGTACCCATGGATAGTTGCTTGTTTGCGGGAGGAGGTGGGCAGTTGCATGGCTGCCGACAGTTGGTCTGCTGAGCCATGCTTTGCGCTGCTGTTGCACTGGTTTCCATAGGAAGTGGTTGAAACTGAGAGGCCATTGGGGGGCTTCAGATCTGGCTGGCCTGAGCCATACCCTTTGGCTGACACTGAGCCACCCCGGACAGCCCGTCTGTATGACTGATTCATGTTGTCATGGCTCCTTCCTGTCATAAGGAAATGCACATTATTGCTAAGGTTAGAAAGGTAAACACTCAGGGCTGAGGTTGACAAAAGTAGTAAACAACATTTTTTCTAACTACAACATGGTCGATTTATGCAGCTACGGTAGGCTCAGGCAATATTTGAAATTGGCTACAATGTTACATATCAACAACAGTTAAAAACGAAACAACATCGTTTCTCTTAATAACAACTCACATTCCACGAGACAGTAATAGAAATAGCATGCACCGCATTGCCTACATGTAATAAGCCGACATTGCATGGCTTCCACTCCGAAGGCCGTCCGTAAACTGCTGGCAGCAGAGAAGACAAAAAGATCAGGAAAACATAGCAGCCTGCCGGTGTGCTGTGCCCCGTATACAACCGAATCATAGGTACTCGCTATGTTGTTGATAAATAAAATTGAACGACTTCAAAACACTACAGTAATAGAAGTGTGTCTGTAGAGGAGTCAGTGCCATCATACAGTATGGTTCACACAAATAGCCTACAGAGCCTATAAACCGACATAGGAAGCTCCAATTCTTAACTAAAAAAGGACGGTTCGAAACGTTATAAAACATCGTCTGTCTCATAAAACGCAAGAATCTTACCATTTGTAGGTCGGTCACAATAAAACCAACTGCTGGTCTTTCAGATTGGGGCAAGAAGCCTGTGTTTTTTTCGATTTGTGAAAGCGAATCTGCACAATCCAGGCAGTAGTAGCAGCAGCACTAGGCCAAGAAAGACCCACAGCTCTCATTCTCTCCCCTTCACCTTCTAGCTATCTCATCAGCGGCGGCATTTCCAAAACAGTCACCAATGGACAAAATAAAATGGAAACCTTACATTGTAGTGCATCAAGTCATTGTTCACCACCTTAGTCCCAAGCCATTACAATATATTTACTACATTATTGTTTTACGGGCTGCCGAAATGCCCCTCTGGTTATGTTAAAACAAGCCCAGCTAGACTGACTGTGTTGGCGAGCAGAGCTGAGAAGAGCAACCAATCGGCACAGCCACCCAACCCCCCGTCTGCGGAACACAGCACATCGGGCCGGGGCACTCTCTCTCACCCTCCTCACTCACAGCCAGAACAGAGCACACTGCTTAACAGTCAGAGGAAAACTCAGGTGCACCTTCTGAAATAAAACCTGGGATATGATATATTCTCCCGTGCAATGTTTTAGTACGAATGAATTTCACCCTAGATAATGTACTGGTTATTATGAGGTTATGTGATGGCAAGGTATGGTGAGCATTGCGCCATTGTTTTCCTTATCCCAACAAAGGCGTATGTTGATTCCTCCATTTTGGATAGCAGAGGGAGAGCTAGAGAGTGAGAGGCGAATCTGTGGACACAACAAATTTGGATCAATAGTTTTAATGTGCTCCACCCAGCCACAGCGCACGCAGGTTTGGCAAAGTTTTAATACAGACTGTCTGCGCCATATTGCCTGACAGGAGAGGAAATAGGCCGTGGCGCACCAAAAACATGTCGGCAGTAATAAACATGCGTGATATGGGGAAAGCCCCAACTTACGTCGGACCCCCTTAAACCATGCTGATAACGGTGCAATTTCACAGTATTCCTAATTAGACCCAATACTATATTTTCTTCCCACTGAGTCTACAATAAATCCCCTCACATGACAGCAGCTTAGCGATGTGCGCCTGATATATAAATAATGTCCACACGTCGACAAGCCACAATTGTGGTGGCCTTTAGCTTACGTAATTCGCTTCGTACAATATCCAAGTAGCCAACGTTATATCGAATTATTAGTTGTCAAATGGGCTACTGCCATAGTTTTATATACACCTTTATTATAATTCGTATGTATATTACCTGATTGGTAAATATTGATATGCCTCAGCTGCTCTTCATTGATGAACAATCTGCAGATTGTAACCTAGAGGCCGTCACTCTGGCGAAGGTAGAGCGAGGACACCGCAAATGCAGTCAGGGGCCCAGACAAATTTGTTTCATGTAAGTGCCACGATGTTTTGGTGTTAAAATTATTTGAAATGTGTGATTAGTATTTTCTCATTCTGTTCTATGAATACATTCACAACACATTGCATCATTCTAGGATAGGAATAGACTGCAGTTATGTTTTTATACAATTATAATGGATGCAATCGCCAGGATTTAAACAGCACGTAGTGTCTTAAAGAGTGTTTGGACAAAACATCAATGTGATCGTCAAGGAAGTCAAGGCATTTATCCTTTTTAATGACTACTTTATTTTTTCATTTTTGGTTATAAATACATACAGTACTTTGTCTATACACATACTCCACCACATACCATTTACTCTGATGGTTCAAAACAATGGTTCCTACTTACTTATCATAACAAACATTTCATTCCGGGTTTGCTTTTATAAACTGGTAGTTACCAAGTGATGACAAAGAGTAAGGAGAGTACAGTACACTGAAAAGACAAAACCATTAATAATAATAACAAAGTCTTAGAAATAACAATTCCAATGTGTCAATGAGTATCCTCATAGGTTTTCAGGGGCACTGTGTTTGTGTCAATTTAAACTAAAGTACAAAAACATTTACTAACCATGTTGTGTCACAATGATTCCTTTCTCAGGTCTCATAATCAGTGTTTTATTAAAAAATTATACATCATGTCAGACAACACAAAAGATTAAAACACAACCACATACACTCTGGGAAATGTTTACGATTAATGCTATGCTAGTGTGTTTTCTGTTGATTTGTACTGACTAAGTATTTTTTATGTGGAAAATATCAGGGTGGCAATAAGACCACAGCCTACTACTAATAAAGCACATTATATGACAGAATAAGTAAACAAATTAATCAAATTAATAAATGTCAGATATCCAAACAATCTTCTCCAAACTGCAAGCTTTTGAAATGATTATGACGAATTAAAAGGCTATTACTCTAAATTCTGCTTAGCTTCAGTTTATTTATGGTATTTGTTTATATTCCTCATCATGCAGAGACTGTCAAATAAAATACTACATTTCTGAAAGAAAGAGTTCAGTCTAAAGGGACAGAATAGATGGTGAGCATATTAACGATGATATTGGAATCAAGAAGAGCCATTCATAGGTAGCATGTACCTGACAGTCATAACTGAAGTATCAAAAGTCAAACTTTCCAACATTTTGGCTACACAAGTCCTTTAGGACATGCACTCAGATATGAATTCCAGGCAATGGACACAAACACAGACAGAACTACTCGCTGGTTTCCTCGACTTTCCCCGTGGGCTCACACAAGCCTCGTTTTTGCAACATGGAGTAAGGAAAAGAAGCCACCTCACAGCTGGCATAGTCCAATGTTTTCGTTCCTCCAATGCAGTTACTGAAGTCTAGTTTCTTAGTTGCATCACAGCCTCCAAACTCTAACTTTTTGAGCCTTGCTAGAGTCTTGATGCTACCAGGTGGTCTGCCAGGGCTCACCTTGTAGCCTGCCGCTTTAGTTGTACCAAGAGGCCTCCCAGGACTCGTCTTAAAACCTGCAGCTTTTGTGGTCCCCAGCGGTCGACCAGTGCTCGTCCGGTAACCAGCTGACTTGGTGGTCCCAGAGGGTCTTCCTCGTCGGCCAGATTTGACGATGCCTCCTTTTTTCTTCTTGGAAGTTTCAGGGCCCGTTGGAGTCTCGCTGGCCCCTTGGATCTTCACGGTCTGAGGGTGGAAATCATTCTGGGTCTCTTGTTGTATTTGACAGGACATGGGCTTGTGCATATTCTGTGGCAAATGGGGTAGGTTGGATAGGGGCAGCTGTAGATTAGGGGGTGGGGGCACGGGGTAGAATTTGTTGGACTGTGAGCTGCATAGGTCAAAGTGGCTGGTGGGGTGTTGACAGTCTTCTGATAGGGTACTCATGCAATAGTCATTACTGCTGCTAGTGACTTGGTGCATCATCTTCTGTTGGGGTACAAAAGGAGGGAACAGGTTCACAATCATTTGGGATACACAAAATAATAACCTAATTTGGTGACATATCTATGTTATACATCTGTTAAGTATCTATGCTTTTCTAGTCTAATCTCCAGCATCTGCTGACATATAGCCCAACATGATGAATCAAAGTTATTCAGGCTATTGTATCGCCAAACCATATACGCGTTACTAATGCAATATGCAACAGACAGTGTCTCGCTATATATCTTGCGTTTAAACCACCAGCTGTCTGGTCGAGACAATAGGCGCTACAAAAAAAGCTCCGCATTTGCTGAACAAGAAATTCACCAACCTCATTTGTAGGTGGTTCATGGAATGCAATGGGTTAAATAATTAACAGATATATTTTCCATCCTTGACAGCCACAAATCATGAAAAAAACATGCATTCTATGCACTAAGGTCCATTGGATGTTGTCTTGATCCAGGTTTACATTATGCGCTGGTTATTTCATGGTTATTTATTCTTCATGCACCGAAGATTTTCCATCATTGACAGCCACAAATCATGAAAATAAAACATGCATTCTACGCACTAGGGTCCATTGGATGTTGTCTTGATCCAGGATTACATTATGCGCTGGTAATTTTATGGTTCTTTTTTCTTCAAGCACCGACGTTTAAATGAAAAGGCAGCCATTTTCGTGCTAAAAAATGTAATAAAATAGGAGGGGCACAAAGAGCATGCGCGCGAGACTTCAAGGAAACGCAGCAGGTCAATCATTTGGCATTCTCGAAAAATAAGAACGTGTACTCAAACTAGAATGCTAGTAACATTACGTTTTTAGTCGTATTCCTGTTTCTGAAAATGGTCTGAAACTGTTCCACTACTTTTAGTGGTACAGATTGGGTACACGGTCAAGAGCTCGCGTTATCTACAAACTGTGTAAATAAATCTGACCTGAGCCTAAAGGGAAAGCAGTCTAGAAGGCAGACGTCACATCTCAGTTACTTTGCAGATATTTTCCTATTGTTTAATTATTGTCCAACAGTACTGTACCCTCTAAAACATGTTTTCAATAGTTGATGGTGACTGCATCCAGAAAATACCCCAACAAACAAAAGTAAATGTTTTATTTTAATTTATATTTAACATGAACATTACATCATAAATATTAACTTTACTGTCATAACATGTTGTGTTAAGATGGAAGCAATAATAAACACATTTTCATAACCCATCAATCATTTCCTTATTTAGTCCACAGGATAGGTCCTCTAGATTGGACACTGTCGCTGTAAAACAGTATTTCCCAAACTCGTTCGGGCCATGGGCAAAAGCAGTGGACTATTGGCTCTGGATTAGAGTGATGTAAATGTACGTAACGAATTGGGCTCCTCTAACAATATGATGCTTAAGTTTCCTGGATGATCTTGGTCAGTTTCTGGATCTCGTTTTTAGTGGACACATCCACATATTTGTCCCAAGTGCAGGCAATCATTCCACTCGAATGTAAGGGTCAGACTGTGGAGACAGGAGAAGGATGCACACACAATTTGAAATTCCAAAGAGCAAGCATGTCAATCACCTGAATTCAACTTAGCATGCATTTTTATTTGCTGAAGACCAAATGCAAAAATGCCTAAAAATGAACAGGATTTAAAAATGGCTGCAATACAGGCCTGGCAAAGCATCAAAAGCAAAGATACCTAGCCCACTGACATCTATAGCAGTCAATGAACGCAAAAGAATTTCAACCAAGTACTCATTATGAGAACTTTAATTTGCCCATTTACATTTCATGGGGGAGACTGTACGAAAGGTTTGACAGTAGGGAAAGGGATATAAATACTCTCAAGTTAAAGCTGACAGTAGGGTGACATCAGCTAAATGGGCCACGTTTTGGTAAATGGCTTATACTATCATCAAATAAGATATGCATGAGATCTACTGATATTTTTATAAATGAGCATGGGGCTCTTAAATATATATACACATTTTTTTATGTGAAAAAGTATAATTGTTTTAAAATAAGCTTACTTATAATTGCTTTAGTACCCTTATTGTTAATGAATGAAATTTACTATGTACTTGGATCAACTCACTTACCTTACAATATCTCTGACAAGCTTCATGTAAATCCCTGCCCTGCCAGCCTTACTCAGACCAATCAAAACTGCTGTAACAGGTCAACAAGTGTTGAAGCAACAATGTGATTGGCTGTAAAAAAGGTGATTGTGATTGGCTGTAAAAATTTAAAGAGATATGACTCTTCAACCTGGCCCATTTTACCTGTACCCATTTTAGCTGATAACATCATCCTATGCACCTTTAGTCTGCACAAATATGATCAATTTTGTTTCAAATCCAATGTGCTCGGGTACAGAGCCCAAACAAATTATTATGTACTGCACTGTATACTGTTATAAGAATCCTAATACATATCAGGAATACTTATTATAAAATAGTAGCTTCATCCAAGTTCCTACAGTACATCTTACCTTAGTCTCCAGCTTCAAGTGTCTCTCCTTTGGCTAAGAAGCCATTCAAAGCAACATTTATGTCTTCAAGTTTGGAAGCATCTAGAGGCAGTTCAAAAGACACATAGCAATATGTTAAACCAAATTACATTTCATTTTAATTAAACGTTCTGTCCAAATCCTGTTAAATGCAAATAAAAGGCTACTAATTATTATACATTTCCTGTGGGTGAAATATTATTTCTCGACCTGGGAGTCAAGGAGAATAATAGTACTTCTTGTCAAACTCACTGAGCTGCATGTCATGGGCTTTAACCAGTTGCTACAGTAGTCAATAGGGGTCAGAGATTCCTACGATTTCACAGTCACACCTACGTCACTCCTCCAAGCCGTGTCAGACGCTAGCATGCTTACATCCAACCAGCAAAGCAACAGATGGTCTCTAATTTCCAGACCAGTGTGATGGTATGTATAAAGTCTGTACTCTGAAATATGTATTCTGTTTGAAGTTGTTAAAGATTTCAGAATACACACATTATGCAAACCATCTCTCTTTCTTCATTTGCATATCCTGGGGAGAGGGGTGGAAGATGGAATAAATGAGCCTATTGAAAGCTGGGGATAATTAGGTTGGTATGATGATGATGGCTAGATTGGAAATTTGTCCAGGAAACCAGAGTTAACACCCGCTACTCTTACGATATGTGCGATGGGAGCTTTAGTGACTACAGAGTCAGGATACGGGTTTAAGGTCCCATCCGAAAGACGACCCTACGCAGGGCAGATGTCCCAATCACTGCCCTGGGGCATTGGGAATGATCTTTAGACCAGAGGGAAGAGTGCCCCCCCTACTGGTCCCCCCTACAGCCTAACCGATCAGAGAATGGTTTGCACATTTAAAGGGTTTTTAAATGACAGCCTGAGAGAATTCTCGCAACATTACTGTGAATGACAGCCTGAGAGAATTCTCGCTACAATACTGTAAAATGACAGCCTGAGAGAATTCTCGCTACAATACTGTAAATTACAGCCTGAGAGAATTCTCGCTACAATACTGTAAATGACAGCCTGAGAGAATTCTCGCTACAATACTGTAAATGACAGCCTGGGAGAATTCTCGCTACATTACAACGCATAGAGGAAAACAATTGTATTCTTCAACAATTTTGTCACGGTTTAGTTTGGAGAGAGGAAGACTCAAGTCAGAAATAGTGGTTGTTGGTGGTTTCGTTTTAATATGTTACCAATCCAGGATACACATACATTAGGTATTGCAGGGTACTCCTATAGGGAGGTGTACGACTGATCTGTATAATAAGCCTTCATGCTCTTCACAGCGGCACGGGACGCTGAACGCTAAACAAACATCACAAGGTACACTTTAAACTGCAAACTAAAAGGGACTCACTTGTCACAATACACAAACATGGCTCCTGGACAGATTTCAGATGCAAAACAAACCGTAACACACCAAACACACAAACAGAATATCAATGACCAACAAACTCTCTCTGATCTGGGCAGTTTATATAAAGGAACCTAAACAAACTAACAAGACCCGGCTGGGCATAATCATTGATCAAGCAGATATACAAGATAACAGGACAATCTAAGTTAAACCCTATCTCTAACAGATTCCCAAATCAGAGAGAGGTTGTTACATTGAAGGGATAGTACACCTATTTTAAGAACAACTTAAAACTACATGCAAAGCACTGAAAACAATACAAAAATGAACTAAAACCCTCTAAACAATATATATAGTCCATGAAAAGTCCATGTACACCAGCCCACACAGGGCTGGACGTTACAAATTTAAAGAAAAAATATATAAAATGATAGGTAGAGGAACAATACCAGGCAACTTGTCAGTCTGATTCAAACAACAGTTTGCATAGAGAAGTATTTCAGTTTAATAGGTGTGTGCAATTTCACTATTTCCTCTTAGACCTTCTAATAAAGCTGTACAAACTATTCCTTGATACTTTAAAAATATGAAAAAAGCGATTCATGTAAGAGGAAAGCGTGAGGCGGCCATTTTCCGCCATAATCTGAAGACCGCAAGTAAAAATGCACAAAAATTTGCTTAACCCTTTAATGTCCTTGCTGCGAAAAAACCATTGTGTGCTCTACCAAACGGTTGCGAACATTAAAGGGTTAATTTATCTCCTTAGCTACCAGAGTTAAAGCAGCGCATCAAAAACAAAGCACACTAACAGCAACCCTGACAGAAGTGCAACTATTAAGACAACAGTTATAGTAATAGTAGTCTTTGGTGGATCTGTCTAGATACACCAGTGTGACGTAAGTTCATGTTCTTGTGTAGCTCAGTTGGTAAAGTGTAAAAAAGCCAGGGTTGTGAATTTGATTCAAATGGTGCGGGGTCAGTACAAAAATGTACTTGCACGTTGTAAGTTGCTCTGGATAAATCATCTGCTAAATGACCTATTTAATGAGGTAGACAATGATGGGAGATATCTTGCTTAGGGTATCAGTGAAGGTCTTTTGCTTGATGCTGCGTTTAACATGGGGGTTTCAACATAACAGACAGCTTGGGATTCCTGACTAAAGCCTGAAACAAACCAAACAATGTATTCACTTTTCATCCAAAACAATATGGAACAAGGCACAAACCCTATAAGTTTGTACTGTAAAACCACACAATTTTTTTATTTCCATAAAATTGACATAAATGCATTGCATTGGACTGTGTCGTTTCACTTGAGCCAAAACGTCATGAGGCAGCTTACACTAATTTTGAGTTGTATCACCCTGTGAGGTTTGCCCTGTGTATCGCATAGTATCACCTAGGCAACTTATTGAGAACAAAAGTGACTAGATATCTGGTCAGTGGAGTTGCAGGCTAAGCAGGGCTTAGGGGGAACGGAACAAATCATGCTACTTGGACATGATTCTTGGGGATAGGCCAAAAACATGGTGACGGTCCCATGAAAATATATTAAGTCACCTTAAATGATAAACAAGCCTCAAAACGATTATTCCCTTGATTGACAAACATAAAAAATAAATCCTGTTATGAATTATTCCAAGGGTCAGCATGGTGGTGAGGGAACCGATCTTGGTCGCAGCATTCCAATGATGCCCGGGGAGATGCAGATTGGTACAGTGCTTCCCCGGGGGCGGACTTGTGTGTAGGGGGACAGGTATCGTGGCACGTTGCCCTCTAGTGACTCTGAGAGTGCGTTGGTGCCTGTGAACTTGATTGCGGTTGATAAATGTGTAGCCTCAGCCTGTGTGTATCAAATAAATACTTCCAAGTTAAAGGAGTAGTCTGATAAGATTTGGACCGGCTGGGTGGCACGTGCTTGGAGGGAGCATTTGATTGATCTTCAACCATCCTGCGTTTGCAGATGAGCCGAGGTCAATCTGGGAATAGGACATGAACGAGAGCGTGAGTAGGAATTGTCCATGAGCATAGGAGCAGGAGCAACATTTTGTCATTTCAACTGTACGCCTCCACGTCCCCCCGATTGCCTGCGAGCTTCTCCTGGAATATATGGTAATCTCTCTAATGTGCAACAGAAAGTCGCGTGGTTATGACACAATAGTTAGCATATTTTCACAAAATTGACTTCTATGCGGCCGTAAGGTAAGATACAAGTTAATGGAGCTTTTTATACATTGTCCTGTTTCTTTAGAAATAAACAACGGACAACAAGAGTCTTTAAACTCTTCGGATGTTAATTTATTTGCAGTCTAAGTGACTCCTAAAATGAATGGGAGTCTATGGAATGCTAACATAAGGTGATAACTAGGTAGCCTCAGAATCCACCTAGGACTGCTTCAACTTCCGGGTACAAGCCTAGCCCCTTGAAATATACACATTCATATGCATTGACATTCGGGCTTTCATTATGAAGGATTTCATCTTTCGTGCTGCCAGCAGAATGACTGTGGAAGCAGACTTAACTACAATATAATTATAGAACTTAATGGATCAACTCCATAACCTTATTGTTGAGTCTAAACTGCAATTTCCTGATTAAGCTTACCGTGACCAGCACTTGCTTGGTGAATGTTGTAGCACAGTGGTTCCCAAATCTCTCCTGGGGACCCCCAGCCAACCCATGCCCCAGAGGTAGCACACCTGAATCAACTTGTCAACTAGCCCTTAACTGCTTGAATCAGGTGAGCTAGTTATGGGCTACAACAACACTATGAGACGGCTGGGGGTCCCCAGTTTGTAGTGAACTGGCGAACCTTCGAGAACAAATCAGAAGGGAACCAGAAGTTATAAATCACATGCAGCAATGTAAATAAAATTAATAATATAATACAAATTTTGGTTGTTTAAAAATTTATTCTATCTATAAATTAATGCAAGGTCGCGTGAACTATGCAAAACGCAAACTGCACAAAAATACATATATTTCCGATTAAATCTAATTTTACTGTTATTTTAACTGTT
Source organism: Umbra pygmaea (assembly GCA_016801145.1). Classification (NCBI taxonomy): domain Eukaryota; kingdom Metazoa; phylum Chordata; class Actinopteri; order Esociformes; family Umbridae; genus Umbra; species Umbra pygmaea. Next base: position 1,225 of record JACXGM010004018.1, on the reverse strand, counting down.
ATTTATAGATCGTGAACAATTGGTTTATGATCCCGTCCAAAGACATGCAATTGCAAGAGACGTGACAAGTTTAGATTACCACAAAATAAAAATTGGCTGATTTACGATAAGTGTTTAGTTAATGATATGTTTTCTAACATTAGAATGTAAAGGTTGTTGAAGACTTATCTGCTTTCCAAGCATCAACAGTGATGCAATTTCCTCTTCTACAGCTTTCTCCGATCAACTAGCTGCGCATGCGTGTACTTTATGTATAAAGAGTTTCCATTGGGTTTGGTTAAGCTTATGCTGCCAGTCATCCGTTTTATGTATTCATTCTACATGCACGATTGTTATATATATGTATTGCAAAATTAGTTGGTCAATTATCAAGCTATTTTTATAAAAATAACTAGATAATTGACCTACTATTTTTATTAATTATCTAGCTTTTTTTAATTGACCAACTAATTTTGAAATACATATATGACAATCGTGCACGTAGAGTGATATATATATATATATATTTATTATTTATTATTTTTTAATGTAAATATGTAAGTCCCATTCTCATCCACAAGGTGGTAGCAACGCCCAGCATTGGGGTAAAAATGAATGGGGTTGGTGAAAAAGGTTGACGTAAAGACAGGTCAGGTTGTTGTTGCTCGGGGAAGAGAAGAGGCAGTAGGGTTGGGTCCAAGGAATTATGCTGAATAACGCTGCGCCACACTTTTCTCTGAATTTATATTTCAGGCTGGGGGTTAAACCACATGCAAAATTGGTTTAAAGTACTAGTGAGCTTGAGGGTTAGAACCAGGTAGCGGATTTATTTTCTACGAAATAAACAATTAGTGTGAATGTCGTTAACGCAGTAGTCCCCTGGTTAGCTTCGTAAATTATACTAATAGTTTAAATTAAGTAACCCAGCTTGCTGGCTGGAATAGAACCAGAGATGGACGACAAGTCATTCACTAAGGAGCTGGATGGATGGATTGAACAACTCGGCGACTGCAAACAGCTCTCAGAGAACCAAGTGAAAGCTCTCTGCGAGAAGGTGATCAACGATCTATTTTACAACAACATACTGTACAGTAGGTAACATTTAACATCAGATAACCATGGTTATGGTAGCACTCATTAGCTGTGTGGATAATTCATTGCTCCGAGCACAGCTGGTTTCTCCACCGGCATGTCAATGTTCTGTTCGGTAACTCTTCTGAAAATGGCGGCGGAGCTTATTACTGAC
>JACXGM010004017.1:0-39487 GCA_016801145.1 Umbra pygmaea | reverse complement strand
GAGGAAGCTGGCCATGGAGGAAGCTGGCCATGGAGGAGGCTGGTCTTGGAGGAAGCTGGTCTTGGAGGAGGCTGACCTTGGAGGAAGCTGACCATGGAGAAGGCTGACCATAGATGAGGCCATGTTGTAGCCATGATTCAGCAGAGGATGAGAGATTTTAGTGCAGAGATGAATCTACTGAAAATGAAATAAATAAAGACCTACCTCCTAGACTGTGTTTCTTCCAGTGGGTTTATATTTGTGTGTTTTTTATGTTTTGTATACTTTTCATTTGCTTGGTTTGTCCACTATTGACGACATGCCTTTTTTAATAAAAGTGTACTATGTAATGTGTCTTTGTTTTGTTGGTTCCTACTTTCCTACTCTGTCTGTTCAAACCAGATCAACAGATCCCCCTCCCCCTACCCCCCCCCCAGTCACAGCTCCCTCACTGAAACCATACAATGGAGACAGCAGGAATCTTTCTTCAAAGGAATACAAAACATGATACATGTACACAATGGTTTATCGCAAACAAAACAAAACTATATCTTATGTAGGTTTACTTTATTAACATTTCAAATATTGTATTTGTGACAATGAGTATATAGTCACGAACGAATGGCAATTGCTTCATAAATGTAGCTAAATTTTAATTTTAAATATTGTCATAACTTCACAAGCCACAAGCTTAACACAAATGACGCTGTATACATGGCAAATTTAATTATTAAACATTTCTAAATACTCTTACTTATCTCCAATTGGTTTTAGTGACAGTATTACATGCAAACCCTCAATATTTTACATTGAAATAGTAGCTAGCTAGTAGTATTGAAGCCTGTTCACTGTGGCTATAAGACACCAGATGATTAAACATTTGATTGTATGTCAAAAATCACAACCAAAAGTTCTAAAAAGATAACACATAGAATAACAATCATACAATTTCTAATTAGACAACATTTCTAGGTCGAGCTCTTGTTCTACAACTCATGTTTGAATACATTTAAATGTCTGGATGAGTGTCCTTCACTGACAATAGTATGAACTTCAATCAGCGATCCTGGATTAACCCTTTGGTGACAGTGCCACGGTCTCACCCTCTTGAAGTGCCAGAGTTGGTGGCTCCAACCTCATCGATTACATAATTTCATGAATATGGGCTTAAAGTGCAGTCTCTCAGCCTTAAGGTATTTACAACTAAATTGGAGGAGGGGTTTAGGAATTATAGCTCTTTAATACTGTATGTAGCCCCCTCTTTTTCAATTGACCAAAAGTAATTGTAGGAGTGATTCAAAAGCTGTGTCCTTGACAGTTTTGGACTATTCCTTCATTCCAAGAAGCTCTCAATGCCAGTGAAAGGCTAGATTACACTTTACCAGACAACATCTTCAAAAGCCAGCCCGGTTCTGGATCAGTATTTTTAGACAGAGGAAACTAAGATTGACCTGTACCAGAATAATGGAAAGGAAAAAAGTATGGAAAAGGTTTGGAATGGCTCATGATCCTAAGCATACCACATCATCTGTAAAACATGGTGGAGGCAATGTGATGGCGTGGGCATGCATGGCTTCCAATGGCACTGGGTCAGTAGTGATTATTGCTTATGTGTCACAAGACAGAAGCAGCCGGATTAATTCTGAAGTGTATAGGGATAAAAACATCCCAGGAGTATTTTAAAGCAAAGAAGTGGGAAATTCCGACTGACCTAGTCAATCCCCTGATCTCAACCCGATCGAGCATGCATTTCACTTGCTGAAGGCAAAACTTAATTTCAGAAAGAACCACCAACAAACAACAACTGAAGACAGCTGCAGTAAAGGCCTGGCAAAGCATCACAAAGGAGGAAATCCAACAGTTGGTTTCACAGTTCAGGTGTGGTGTAGAAGGAAGGAGAAAGGACAAGGCAGGGAGTGGAGTTCTTTTGGTTTTAATGAACTCAATTCAACAATAATGATCACTAGTATTTCCCCTTATTGTGGACGGACAGGCATTCCGAGTATACAGCACAACGAGTATACATATTTACTACGCTCTAACGTGTTATAGACGCGACTAATGTACAGAGCATACGCCTGGCTAAACAATACAGAATATACTCTACTTACGACACTAAGTGGTGAAGACACAAATTGTAGAATACATGTAGAACGCCGTCAGGAAACAGAAACTCATGTAAATCTAGGTTTCACACCAGCATGACAAATATTAATGAACCACAACACTCCCCTGAACACCAGAGCTTATATAGGAAGTTAATAGATAACGGCTAATTATATATAACAAGTACATGATTAACTTAACCGAGACCTATCCATAGCTACGGATTTTCAGGGGGGTGGCGCCACAGCTCCATATACACAACTCAATAACACACAGCCACAGTACATATGCACTGGACATAAAAATGAAACTAAATTACACATACATATGAAATGTCCATAACTCAGTCCATGCAGTGATGTCATGTTAGTGATGATGTCCATGCATTCCAGACTTCAAGCATTCATTGCCTGCAAAGGATTCTCAACAAAGTATTCAAAATGTATAATGTATTTATGATTGTTAATTTGATAATTTGCCCAATTACATTTGAGCCCCTGAAATAAGGGGACTGTGTATGAAAATTGTTGCAATTCCGAAATGATTCACATAATTTTTTTTTTCAACATCTTCAATTAAACCTGAAAATCTTCACTTCAATTGTATCTCAGTTGTTTAATTTCAATGCCATTGTGGTAGCTTACAGATCTAAAATTATGAAAATATTGTCGGTGTCCAAATATTCCCGGCTTTTTGTACTTTATACAGTGAACGCCATAATTCATTGGACAGTGACCATTTTTTGGTAATTTTGGTTCTGTACTCTAGCACTTTTGAGTTTGACAAGATACAATGAAAATGAATTTTTGAACTGTCAGCTTTAATTTGAGAGTATACATATCAGATGAACTGTTAAAAAATGACAGCAACCTTTGTACATGGTCCCCCATTTTAGGGCACCAAAAAACATTGGACAGTTCATACGATGTGTATGAATATACCCTAAAACAAAAAGCTGACAGTCTGCACTTCAACCTCATTGTTTTCTTGCAAACTCAAAGTGCTGGAAGTACAGAACCAAAATAACAAAAAATTGGTTGGTATGGTTTTGTATTTTTTAAGTGTTTTGATTAAATCTACATTTTCTATATTCATTTGCATCTGTCTCCATTACTGCTGCTGCCAACACTCATAGTAATATTATGTGGATTGCATACAGTAGCAGCTTTTAAACACAATTTTTCAGATATGTTGGAATTATTGTCTCATATGGTTAACACTGTTGGCTACAATAAGTAATTAGACAAACCGATGCCTAGAAGAATCCGCAGAGTGACACATGGTGTGTCACATGACCATGGGTCAGTGCCCATAGTCTTCTCTCCCGTAATTCTTCACTCTCAGGTCATAGCCAGGTCATCAGTGTGTGTGGCATATTAGGTGTGTGAGTGTGTGTGTTTTGGAGGGCCGGGGGGGTGAAACTTGGAAAGGCTTTATCAGGTCTAATTACTCCCGATAGCTGTAATTTACAGGTTGGCAGCGGGGAGAAATAGGCAAGATTCACACTTCTGCGGGTCAGCATCTGTCGCCATTACGGCACCATGCGTACCGCCGGCCAGTCAGCAAGTGAGCAGTGAGGAACGGTAAACAACAAACGGCGTGTGACAGATTAGCAGCGCGCGCTAAAGGACCTTCTACTGACACGTCATTGCTCTCACTCCGCGAGTTTGTTTCTCGGCAGCTGTCACCAATAAAACGGAAAAGCGGGAGATGGGGGGGGGGTGGGGGGTGCTAGTGGCAGGGGTGGTGACTTTTGTTCCAGTTCCAGGGAAGTAGGTGGTGCAGGAGGTGGAAGAGAGACAGGAGGAGAAGAGGGACGAGGAGCGACTTCAGTAAGTGACCTCTTTAAAAGTTGGGCCTCACTTTTTAACAGTGAATTAGCAGGAAACCAGGTCAGCGACACGTCAAGCTGTATTTTTCTGCTGACTTCATAGTAATTACCGGTACCTCCTCTATTTTTTATTCTATTTTAGGTCTGCGTTACAAATTGCAGGTGTCACCCTGAAGTGATCATTTTAGTTTAAATTGCAACAGCGTGTGTGGTACAACAAAGGAGCACGACAGCATTTTAGGGAATAACATTAGCTCAGCCCAATGCATACTTATTCATACTGTACTGACACACACAAACACTTCCTCCAACGTCTTCTCCCATGTGGTTGCCTCCCCCCAGCCTGCCCAGTCCCACGCAGCTCTGAGCAACGCCAGAAAGGTCTCGTGCCAGAGTGGTCTGATTGTGGGGTATTGCTCTCCCCTTGTCTGTCCACCCTCTCACAGGGCCTGGCTGCTCTGTGTACATTAGGTTAGACGCTCATGGATCTGGCAGAGCCACTTTTCCTTGACCTCGGGGTAAAGGACATCCTCTCAGGTGTTGTTTTAGGTTCTTCAAGGACTACCCACAGAAAATGAAGTATTTGAAGTAGTAGCTTAGTGAACAATACAAGAATTATAATACAAATCTTCTGTTTTTTCTTTGCTTGTGAGCTTCTGACCAGCTTTTTATAGAGCCTCCCCAGAGTATGCTTACAGACCATCACCCACCCCATAATGCAGGTCTGGCCTGCCCTGTTTAATATCTACCAGGATACTCGTGGCTCTGTGTGCCAACCTACAGAGCCCCAGTCGTCCCACAAGTGACATATGGGTGGCGCGGCCCCATTCCATTAGCAGGGCCCGAACAGAGGCCGAACCCAGGCCCTCCTGGTCCTCCCCTGGCACAGCCACAGGGCACGGCCCTGCCCAACACCAGCTGCCAAACCCAGGGCAGGGAAGAGGCACAGGAAAGCCGCAACCCTGCTGCACCTGGCCTTTCAGCCACCAGCCGCAATCCTCTGGCATAAAATAGACCAAAAGAAATGGAACAATGTAGTCAGGAGATTGCAAGGACCTTTAAGCATTCAGGATACCAAAATAAAATAAAAATAAAAACATTTTTAAAAATCTTCTTGTCACCTGTATTTTTTTGCAACAGGGCTTGCTCAGTCATCACAAATTAGTCCTAATTACATTTGATTTTGATTAACCTTTAATTAACCATGTACAATGGAGACCATGCCAAAAGCATGACACTGCAAAGACAGTATAAATTTACATACAGAACACACAAATACAAAAAAAACGACATACAATGAGTACAAAAAGCAATAATGATACTGTAGCTAACTGCTAGCTAGCTAGACTGTTTTAACTATTGGTGATTCATGAAGTATCTGGATAATTTTGCTTAATATTCTTATGTATTTTATGAATTAAAAACAATATACCCTTACCAAAAAGATTGCAGTGGGAGTACAGCAGCAGTTAAGAGTGCAGTATAAAAGATCTACTGTATACAATCAAGCGTTGTAGAAGAATCCACTTCTCCAATCTTGCTGATCTCTGTCTTTTTGCCTCTCGTGCGTAGCATGTTATATAACCACACCAAATATTTATGATGTAGGTTAAATAAATTGTTTTTAAATGATTATTCTAATTGAATACTCCTTTGGAAAGTACATTTCATTTTATAGGGAGTATTTTTCAATTTACATTTTTTATTGACAGAAGGAAACAAAAGCCAGAGACACAGAGGAAGGGCAGAGACAGAGGCTGATCCAGAATCTGGGGCTTTAATCGACTACACCAACTCCATGATGGGAAATGACTACTACAACAACACAACCTGTAGCTCATACTACCACTACCCAAACAAGATGACAAACATCAGCTTTTAATAATAACACCACCCAAAAAAGACAAACTTTATTTTATAATAATAACCCTACCCAAAAAAGAAGTCACGTTGTGTCATCAGCCAAACAAGAGTAAATATTAACAAAAAAATATTGTAGTTTATAATAATACCACCACCCAAACGAGACAATTTTTTAGTTTATAGCACCACCAAAACGAGACAATATTGTAATTTATAATAATACAACCACCCATAGGGGCACATGGCTAACAGAAAGTTAAAGGTCAGGTGCTCGTTCCCAGATAGATACTATCTGTGCACTTATCCAATGTAGCCCCATTTCTGATTTGATTAAAATATAACATGATCCCCCAAACACACTTTTGATTATAGTGCTAAGTTACTTACAGTGCCTTGCGAAAGTATTTGGCCCCCTTGAACTTTTCGACCTTTTGCCACATTTCAGGCTTCAAACATAAAGATATGAAACTGTAATTTTTTGTGAAGAATCAACAACAAGTGGGACACAATCTGAAAAATTGGGCGTGCAAAATTATTCGGCCCCCTTAAGTTAATACTTTGTAGCGCCACCTTTTGCTGCGATTACAGCTGTAACTCACTTGGGGTATGTCTCTATCAGTTTTGGACATCGAGAGACTGAAATTTTTGCCCATTCCTGCTTGCAAAACAGCTTGAGCTCAGTGAGGTTGGATGGAGAGCGTTTGTGAACAGCAGTTTTCAGTTCTTTCCACAGATTCTCGATTGGATTCAGGTCTGGACTTTGACTTGGCCATTCTAACACCTGGATATGTTTGTTTGTGAACCATTCCATTGTAGATTTTGCTTTATGTTTTGGATCATTGTCTTGTTGGAAGACAAGTCTCCGTCCCAGTCTCAGGTCTTTTGCAGACTCCATCAGGTTTTCTTCCAGAATGGTCCTGCATTTGGCTCCATCCATCTTCCCATCAATTTTAGCCATCTTCCCTGTCCCTGCTGAAGAGAAGCAGGCCCAAACCATGATGCTGCCACCACCATGTTTGACAGTGGGGATGGTGCGTTCAGGGTGATGGGCTGTGTTGCTTTTATGCCAAACATAACATATTGCATTGTTGCCAAAAAGTTTCATTTTGGTTTCATCTGACTAGAGCACCTTCTTCCACCAGGTTTGGTGTGTCTCCCAGGTGGCTTATGGCAAACTTTAAACGACACTTTTTATGGATATCTTTCAGAAATCGCTTTTTTCTTGCCACTCTTCCATAAAGGCCAGATTTGTGCAGTATATGACTGATTGTTGTCCTATGGACAGACTCGCCCACCTCAGCTGTAGATCTCTGCAGTTCATCCAGAGTGATCAGGGGCCTTTTGGCTGCATCTCTGATCAGTCTTCTCCTTGTATGAGCTGAAAGTTTAGAAGGACGGCCGGGTCTTGGTAGATTTGCAGTGGTCTGATACTCCTTCCATTTCAATATTATCGCTTGCACAGTGCTCCTTGGGATGTTTAAAGCTTGGGAAATCTTTCTGTATCTAAATCCGACTTTAAACTTCTCCACAACAGTATCTCGGACCTGCCTGGTGTGTTCCTTGTTCTTCATGATGCTCTCTGTGCTTTCAACGAACCTCTGAGACTATCACAGAGCAGGTGCATTTATATGGAGACTTACACACAGGTGGATTCTATTTTTCATCATTAGTCATTTAGGTCAACATTGGATCATTCAGAGATCCTCACTGAACTTCTGGAGAAAGTTTGCTGCACTGAAAGTAAAGGGGCTGAATAATTTTGCTCACCCAATTCGTCAGTTTTTTATTTGTTAAAAAAGTTTGAAATATCCAATAAACTTTGTTCCACTTCATGATTGTGTCCCACTTGTTGTTGATTCTTCACAAAAAATTAGAGTTTCATATCTATGTGTTTGAAGCCTGAAATGTGGCAAAAGGTTGAAAAGTTCAAGGGGGCCGAATACTTTCGCAAGGCACTGTAACAGCCCAGTGGAGAAAATATCAACTACAGGTTTATACGTGAATAGAGATTGAAGTAGATTTTTGCAAATAAAATGACTTGGACCAAGGTACAATATCTTTCTCTGTAATGGGTACAGGCTTGAACTTAGGTCTGCAGTCACCAAAGGAAGGCGTGACGGTTATAAAAAGGAGAACAGAGAGAGGAGAGAGATGTTCTGCACATCGTAGGGGAATGTCAGCACAGCAGCCTGCACCTGTCACAGGACCTGAGGCCTTTTTTAATTAATCATTACACACAATGAATAACTAAGCAATTACCTCTGTACATACAGAGAATGGATTGTCAGTCTCCCAGGAACTAGTTTTCCAATCAATTTTCATGTTTCTTTTAATAAGGTACAGTTCCCAGTGAAAGGCTTGCCTACAAATACATCAGAAGAAAAGATCTTATATCGCTGCTGCAGAGCAGAAATCTTTCAAACTTATCATCAATTGTTTATTGTTTCCTTTGTTTTCTTGGAATAAAATGTATGCAGGACCTTTGCTCTGGAGCCTCAACCCAATTATTAGTTTTTTCCAGGGCAGGTGCAAAAAACGTGAAATTGGCAGATGCAAATGCAAAACTTGCCCTAAAACCGCAACATTCTCTCACAGCCTTGTGACAAAATATGTAGGATAGCACCATTTGGTAGTCATTGCAGAGCTTTCAAGCTGCATTCTGCACTTTTTTATAATGGGTCCTTGCATAGGGGGTTATTATAGCTGGAGGTCCATGGCAGTAAAATGTTTAAAGACTGCTTTTTAATTCTTAAGATTGTTCACGTCTAAAAAACACACTAGCCAGGACATTGGAAGAACCAGCAAGGCTGACATGTAAAAGAGGCCTACATCAGGGCTACATCAGGGCTACATCAGGCCTACATCAGGCCTACATCAGGGCTACATCAGGCCTAATCTTGCCCTCTTTCAGATGACAACTAAAAATAAACATTGTGGCTCTGGAACCCACTGCTTAAAAATCATTGACTTATCATTGAAAGTGGATTGACCGTGGGTATGACGACTCCTCTAGTGTGTCTCCATGGTCGACCTAACAAGGGGGTTGTCAAGAACCGATGGGGGGCTCGACTGGTCCCCAGGTTCACCCCAAGGACAGCACGGGGGGAACAGACAAGCACTGATTGAGAGCAACACCTGTCAGGTAAGGCTTTCACAGTCGACGGCACACAAGGTGAGCAAAGCCCTCCGCCACGACTGCTAATCTCAGATGTGCCAGGCCGCGGGGCACTGCCAGCCCCCACAGGGAGAGCGCCAGGGTCCTGATCGCCCGATCGAGCCTCCTCGTGGCTGCCGTCCCTCTAACTAACGTCTCCTTGGCCTCCTCAGCCGAATGAGCCACGATGATGTGCTCTAAATACATTTCATTATCACCACGATGATTACGGCAGTGATTGTGTGTAGTTGGTAATTCGCTGCAGCGGCTGCCTCCTGGGAGGCGTCTGTGTGACTGAATGATTAAAACACGGAGGAACCATGCATCAAACCATCCCTGTGGAGCATCTACAAGATACAGGCAACCACCTCTACTGAAAAGGCATGCAAGTAAATAACAAAGGATTGGTCTACTGGGGGCTAAAGTTTTTTTAAGTAAAGAACTACAGGATAATATGGCAGAAGGGTAATATGAGTACAGTGAAGGTATCTTTGCTGACCCCATCCATATTTATAAACTTTATTAACCACACAATGGTCTAACATTGGGATTATGTGTCTTAATTCCGTTAAGCCTCCTTTGGAATAAACTCAGTATCACAAAACAAATGAAACGATAAAGACTGCTTTGTCCCACCTGGGCCAAGCTTCCACCACGTGATGACAGGAAGTGAAGTGAGTTTATGTGACAGCGTTTGATGAATGTTTAATTGGACAATCCCATACATCCCTAACTGGGATCATCCCAAGTCAACACCCACCAAAAACACACAGCAGGTGTCTGAAATATTCATATTCTACATGCTTCATTACGAATGAAACATACCAAGGTCCCTGCGTTTATTAATTAATTTTGATTATCGAAACAAAAGATGGAAAATGTTGAGATTAAAACATGGAGCGCTATATTCTGTATTTGTCTAACAGATTTGTAACAATTTGTTTTGTGACAAATAACTGTGCCTGTTGAAATCCTGCTGTCATCTCACTGAAGTCAGGCTTGTGGCTGTGAAGAGGGCGAGACAGAGAGAGAGAGAGAAGAAAACACAGAGAGAGTTTCCTGTTCCTGTGGGGCTGCAACCAATCAATGTCTGTCTCTGTGGCTCTGTGCTCTTCAGGACGCCGCAGCTCTTTGCCCTTTGCCCCATCCAGGAGCGTTCGGGGCATCATCGTACTACACATGCTGGTGTGTCCAGTAGACATTCAGTGGGCTGCACATCTACAGCAGATCACACCATGGTTTTCATATTTTCACTAAAATAAATGGTCTCACTTGGTCTCCATTGAAAAGGCCATTAGGCTGTCTGAATGACGGAATGACGGATGCCTCGCTTGTCATGTAAGGGATAACTAATTATTTAAGAAGAAGTAGCATATAAAATATGAATGCCATTGGGCCCATTTCACAGTGGTTTAGTCTGTGTTGGATATAATTGTAATGTAAGAAACTAGCTAATAGATCAAATCAAATTAACCTGAATATATACACTTATGGTTCGAAAAAGAGAAAATATCCAGTGAGCGGCAGTTCTCTGGGTAAAAATTCCTTGTTAATGGCAGAGGTGAATGGCCAGACTGGTTCGAGCAGATGGAAAGGCAACAATAACTCAAATAACCACTTGTTACAACCAAGGTATGCAGAAGAGTATCTCTGAATGTACAACACGTTGAACCTTGAAGCTGATGAGCTACAGCAGCAGAAGACCACACCGAGTGCTGCTCCTGTCAGCTAGGAAAAATTTGGCTACAATTTACACGGGCCCCCCAAAAATGGACAATAGAATATTGGGAAAACGTTGCCTGGTCTGATGACCAACAAATTCTGCTGCAACATTCAGATGAAAGGGTCAGAATTTGGTGTCAACAACATGAAAGCATGGATCCATCCTGCCTTTTATCAACGTTTCAGGATGCAGGTGGTGGTGGTGTAATGACGTGGCTGTATTTTATTTGCACACTTTGGCCCCTTATTACCATCTGAGCAACGTTTGAATGCCACAGCCTACCTGAGTATTGTTGTTGACCATGTCTATTTCTTTATGATCTTCTAATGGCTACTTCCGACAGGATAACGCAACAGTCACAAAGTTCATGTCATCTCAAACTGGTTTCCTGAACATGACAATTACTTCACTGTACTCAAATCCCATTCGAAAAGCTAATGCATGGCCATATATATCAAAAAACATAACATATATTTTTTAATATATTACCATATATTTTAATTACATTTTAAATGTGACATACATTTAAAAGATATTACCACATATTTGATTGACATAACCCTACATATCATCACATACGTATACTGTATATAACATCAATATTCACACATTGTCACGTTGTGGTGTTGTAGGAGGATGAAGGGAGACCAAACAAGAAGTATAGTTGTCATAGTTTAATGAACTCAGGCAAATGATGAAACAGTATTCCCCCTTGTTTGCGGACAGATAGATGTAGACTGCAATGCTTATATATACTTAAAATTATACTATGCTCTTAATGCGGCATAGAACCCAGACAACATATAGCGTACTCCTGGAAAAACAATACATAAACTACAAGCACTTACTCTATGTACAACTCATAACGTGGAGAAGGCAGAATCAGCAGAAATAAGGCATGCAGGTCCTCAGGTCCGAGATACGTTAAGCAATGCACATAAATCTAACATAAGTCCCTACTCACATTGACAGGAGAAAACACCCACACACAACAATGTAATCAATGTCAACTAACAATGAACCGTGCCAATTCCTTGGACACCAGGGCTTATATGACAGCTAACAGAACCGGCTGCATGTAATTAGCAATCAGATCTAACAAACACTTGAATAATTATAATGAGACCTATCCTTAGACGCTGGTATCCAGGGGGGGTGGCACCAAAGCATAATACACACATACATAGAAATATACAACTCAACTAAATCAGCAGTACATACGCACTGGCCATATATAAGAGAACACAAATATACTAAATGTACACAATAGGACATAAATAAATGCATGTAAATACACAGTGAATCCATATCTCAGTCTGTGGGATGGTATCCCACCCTGGGATAACTTGACACACATAAGCATTCATTCTTGTTTGAATTTGTAAACTATAGCCTAATTGTTAACTGACATAAGTAAAAAAAATATATCATATTTTATACAGTTAGAAAAATATCAAACAGTTTTTATTTAAAAATAAATAACAACAAAAGAGACAGCGACAATCAGCAAGAAATTCAAAGAAGGATCGGGCCTTTGGGTCCATGAATGCCCCTTAGGTGGAATTAAATATATAATATTTCCTCTTATTTTTTAATAGTTTTTTAATCAAACCATGCAACTACAGTATCAACTGTGTGATTGTGGGAGCAGGGTCTCCACTAGGTTGTTTAAAAGGCTACAAGCAAAAACAAAAGCATGCTAAGTTTTCCTATCGCCTATTCTAACTGATTGTTTTTTAATGATGTATTTCTACACTCATATACAATATGGCAAAAGCCAGCTTGTGGCAGTGATATCGTCCAGCAAGATATTGTCCGTAGTCATATTGTACCAATACCCAGTCCTGGTACACCTTGCTAGTACCTTTGCGTTTAAAGACATTATGTTGAACTTTAGATGCTTTCTCACCTTAAAGTCCATGGGCCAGACCAAGATTTATTAAATTTAAGCATGGCAAAGTTGTGATAATATTATATTATTCCCCACAAGTCCCTGATGAAATGGGTCTATGACTCAAGCTAACTTTAGCCACATGTCTGGAAGTGTTAAGAGCATCTAAATGTTCCCCTTTGGAAACTAAGGGATGAAATGAATGGATTACACTTTTGTCCGTCCGATCCTGCAATGTCAGATGTGTACAGACAGGCTATATCTAAGTTGCTTTCTCTGAACTCCACAAAAGTAACATCTGTAGTTGATATAAGGCTGCTGACAAGATTTACTTCAGGATGAGAATTGGGTTTTAAATGCTGATTTTTCCTGTAACATACACAACCAATTGGCCTAATCAACAACCAATTGGCCTAATCAACAACCAATTGGCCTAATCAACAACCAATTGGCCTAATCACGGGGTACATTTGCCTATATCTGCTTGTCTCCTTCTCAAACATAACTGGATGTGAATAAACTATGGATTTCCAACAAAGAACTATGGATTTCCAACAAAGAACAGTAGCACTTTATACAGGACAAACATAGGTACAAAAAGTCAGTATTTATATTATCCAAATATAGACTTGCTGTAGTTGGATATCCTTAATGCATACAGTCATGTCTCGACCCAAAATCTGTTAGTGTCATTGTCGTTTGTTGAATAATAGACTACAGTGTATCTTGGCTCATAGACCATGTTCAGAGTGAAGGGCTATTTAAAGCAGGGATGACAAATTTAGCCTTCAAAGACATCCGTGGGCTGCAATAAAATATCTCTCGCTATCAAATTTCACCAAAATAGTTTTCAATCTATAGATTTCAGTATTTTCAATGCTAAAAAAAGTTTTCTGCTTTTTTTAACAACCCGGGTGCTGGAATCGAACCACTGTATGCTTGAAACCCTGATTTAAAGGTTTAACTCTCCACCCAATTTCTTCTATTTAATTCAAGTATATGATACAGTCTATCCTGCATAGTTTGACATGCAAACATTTGCATGAATTTCCTCACATTTAAGACAGAAAATAAAAGCGCAGATCAAATCACAAAATACAGCGTTATCAATAATGTGATACGCATAGCAAATCCTGTAAGTGGCAGACATCAAAAAACAGTTCTAAAATATTAGAAATGGAAAATACTCATTATCCCAAAACCTTAGATTTTTGCTATAGTACTGTAACCCTATGGACCCAAGTCTTTGGTTATTCATATGATGAATCCTCTTTTTGAATAACTTTGATTAGTTTCCCCACTTCTTTAGAAGAATGTCTATCGCAAAAACAAAGAAATACAGGTGGCTTTGAGCAAGTTTAAGATCCATTCAAAATGCATTGCACATTTTTCTGGTTCTAAATTAATGCAAAAACATTCATGGAAGTAAAATTACACAAAACTAAACTCAGGACTAAACTTTTATTATATTGATAAATAGCAAGTAGTTTACTGATTTTGGGTGTCTGTCACGATTGAGTCAGAGCCCTAGACTTTATTCTAGGGGCTCTATTTAACCACTTGAGAAAATGTGAAATGTCAGAATAATAACAGAAAGAATGTTTATGTCAGCTTTTATTTCTTTCATCACATACCCAGTGGGTCAGACGTTTACATACACTCAATTAGTATTTGGTAGCATTGTCTTGAAAATTGTTTAACTTGGGTCAAACATTTCAGGTAGGCTTCCACAAGCTTCCCACAATAAGATGGGTGAATTTGAGTCCATTACTCCTGACAGAACTGGTAAGGTTTGTAGGCCTCCTTGCTCACACACACTTTTTCAGTTCTGCCCACACATTTTCTATAGGTTTTAAGTCAGGGCTTTGTTATGGCCACTCCAATATCTTGACTTTGTTGTCCTTAAGCCAACGTGCCAAAAAATATGCTTAGGGTCATTGTTCATTTGGAAGAACCATTTGTAACCAAGTTTTAACTTCCTGGCTGATGTCTTGAGATATTGCTCACACATAATTGTCCTTCCTCATGATGCCATCTATTTTGTGAAGTGCACCAGTCCCTCATACAGCAAAGTACCCCAACAACATGATGTCAATTATTCTATCAGAAGCTTCTAAAGTCATTACATTATTTTATAGAATCTTCCAAGGTGTTTATCTGTTTGACAGCTTTGTGTATGGAAACTTCTGACCCACTGGAATTGTGATATAGTTAATTATAAGTGGAATAGTTATTTAATAATAATTAAAAGTTGGTGAACATAATCATCCCGTGCGTGATCTGACTAAAGGCTTTCATGTTTGGTGAGCAGTGCGAAAAGAATTGGCAGGTGGGCAAAATGTGGTTGGATGAATTATAAAACTGTAGTTTACCAATTAGAGTAGCATAAAAGACCTGTCAGACAATCAGCATACAGGATGCAAAACAGCAGGTTTATAGGGTCTCTGGTATAGTATATGAAAATAATAAGGCACTAGGGGGTGTGGTATATGGCCACATCATGTTTAAGTGCAGTTCCTATACCTGACACATTGAGGAATGCTGGACACAGTGCTTAGCAGTGGTATATTCACAATATATCACCAACCGCCGAGATGCCTTAGGGGGTCTAATAAAAAAATTAGCATGCCCGTGCGTACACACAAACAATGTATTTACAATGAATACCCTTTAAATAGATACTGCCGACACTTGCAATTGCAGTTTCACAATAAGGCAGTTACCATTGCAATTAGAGCAATAAAAGTGTTGTGGTGTCATACCAACGATATACACTCTGATATACCACGGCCATCAGCCAATCAGCATTCAGAATTCAAACCACCACAATTATAAGACGCATGATTTGACAACTCATCAGATATATCCAGAACAGCTCATATAAGTGGTAAATTGGTCATATACCCCAGCCCATCATGCTTTATTTCTTAAAGAACACAGTTTGAGAGTATAATTATGGATTTTGATCATTTATTTACAAATTTTCATTAAATTACTAGTTTTATAATGAAATGTTATAACCTTCTACGTAAATAGCTTAATTGCAGCTGAACCCAGTTTGACAATCGAAATGTAATCTAAAATGTGTTTTGATATGCATTGAACTGTGATTGCACCTCTAATAATATTTATTAACTGATGTATTTTTCACTGTGCACTCTACTATGAGCGACGAATTTCACTCCAAAACAGATCTGGAATATTAGGTATCGTTATGCACAATCTCCGTTTTTCGCAGATGAAACCTACTAGCGACTGGTCCACGGCTCTATTTTCTAAGGTATTTAGCCACAACAGTTTTACAATTAGCCAACCCAAGAAGCTTTGCTGATGTTCACCACTTGAGATCTCTCTTAATACGTCTATGCTTGAGATGTCCTTCTTCCCACACCGTAGTGACGCGTTGTTATATTTTTCACATGGAAAATGGCGGCTTACAGTCTAACTCGCGCTCCAGATGGGGTAGAGGCAGGGCAACTTACCGAAGCTGAACCAGAGAATGATCCATGGGCAGCACTCGGTCCGGTAGTGAAAAGAGACCCGGTGATAAAGCTCTTGAGTCCGATCAGCGGACTCGAGCCGCTCACATGGTCTGAGGACCACCGACTCTCAACCTCTACTACAAGTGGCATTTCTTTGATGGAGGTCGTGTGTGATGTTCACGGCAACAACCAAGATTTGGTCCTGCATCGGACCTCCATCCCCGTATCAGACACAGTCTGTGAATTGCAGGTGAATTCCGGGCACATCATGGCATGTGGTTTGTTTTGTTGTTCGTTTCATACCCCCAAACCAACGCACTGAAATAGTTGAGGACCCTGTGCCTTTGTTATTGTTTTTATCTGTCATCTTCCATCTGAAATTATTAACCACAGAAGTAAAAAGAATAAGGATCCAAATAAATCTAGATTTTGCCTATTCGAATGTGCAGCAACTGTGTGATGCCATCACTTTATCCAAGACCAGCGTCTCCGTGGCGTTTCCAACACCTTGTCCTGAATTAAGGATGTTATGGTGAAGGTGTCCGACTTGGTACTGTTTCTAATTAACTGGCCACTAAGTGTATATTCAGAAATATATTTTTCACTCGAGGCAACTCATTTTTGGATACAATTTAGAACAACCAATTTAGTTGAAGAACCAGTAGTCATGGAATAATTTATAGTTACAGTACTTGCCAATGTACAGAAAAGTGGATTGACAGCATAGACAATTCATTAGACAACACATTGTCTGTGTTCTACGTTGGTTTACCTATGTTTCTGTTAACATTAACTGGTAAAGGAAAATTGAATTTAAAGTGAAAGAATGCTGTATTTCATGATGTTTTCATATCTTTATTTCACGCTGTATCATCTAATGGTAAATCATCCTCTAGTAAACCCCCCCTCAATATTTTAACAATAAGCCAAGTTTAGCTGCATTAGACAAGATTCATTCTTAAGAAGTATTCGAACAAAGTTTGTGGATCTGATGTTGACTGCAGTTTCCATGAATCAACATGTTCAACCTTTAGCTATGTTTTGTAATGAGTAGGAATTCTTCATTGTCTTGCTTTTTATGGTAATTTAAACAAACTCAGAGTTGCAATGTTAAGTCTCACCAAACTGTATGTAATGTTGTCTTCAGTGAGTTACTATTGGGAAGTCATGTTTCCTTCATCAAATATGCTTACTTAGATCTTATTTTTACTTATAAACATTACATTATGTTTCTATGTTTATTTTTGCTACTACTGCATACTTGCGTTGTGGCGCATAATTTGACTGTATATGGAATTACATCTGCATTTCTGTTCATGTGACAAATGTACTAGAACTTACTTTGGACCAAACACTTTGGATAACACATATTTTTTGTCCATCAGGTAGGTCCAGCAGAGGAACTTATGAGTGCCAAAGACAAGTTCTCCAGTTGCAGTGACCTGGCGGTGAGCCAGGCCTTCATGATGGACAGGGTGATCAACCCGACCGTGGGCATCCACAAGGGCATCATGTACACCAGTTGGTCCCCCCTGGGCTGTGACACCAACGGCCGCAGCCTCCTGGCATCCCTCAGCCTGGACCACCGGCTGACCATCCACACCAGCACCAAGCATCTCCAGTGGACCATGGTGGCTGACCTCACCCAGCTGTACGGTGAGAGTCTGAAGAGCAGGGGCTACTCTGTGCAGGAAAGCGAGTCCCCCAACGCCAACCTGATGGACCTGGAGGAGCTCCAGAGGCGCTACCGCATGCAGACGGCCGTGCGGATGGAGTGGTCCAGCGTGTGCACCACACAGCATGTCCAGACCAATAACAAATGTAAGGACATGGGCACAGTGCTTTTGGCTGTGCTTATGGAGAACGGGGACCTTGTGGTGTGGCAGTTCTGTTTGCCCATGCTAGGGAAGGACTCTGTGTTGTCCTGCAACACCATCCAGTCGGGCGTGTCGTCTCCCAGTGTGCTGGCGTGGTGGGAGTACGAACACGGCGGCAGGAAGATGAGCGGCTTGATCGTGGGCAGCGCAGTGGGGCCCATCAAGATCTTGCCAGTCAACCTGAAGGCGGTAAAGGGCTACTTCACCCTGCGGCAGCCTGTTGTCCTCTGGCAGGAGTCGGACCACATCCCCGTGCACAATATCAAGTGCCTTTCCCTGTTCCACCCCAAACAGAACTGTAACTGTAGCCTGGTGGTGGCGGCACGTGGCTGCTACCTCTTCTGGTGCCTGCTACTCATCTCCAAGGCGGGGCTTAACGTGCACAACTCGCACGTCACCGGCCTCCACTCAACGCCCATCATCTCCATGACAACCAGTCGCCAGGGCGGATCCATCTACACCTGCTCCCTAGATGGGACGGTTAAGAAGCTCACGCCCGTCTTCACCGACATGGCCGTGGCATTCAAGCAGGAAGAGATTGTTTTGCCGGACGGCCTGGCTGGGCGGAGGATTCACGGCATTGCCGTCAGCCCCTACGGTGCCTACCTGGCCCTGGTCAGCACTGAGGGGATGATCAACGGCCAGCACCCGGTCTCCAGGCCCTATCAGGTGCAATTTGTGACGCTAAAGACTCCCAACAATGCGGCGGCAGAGCTCCTGGAGTCCCAGGTGCAGAGCCTGTTCAAGCAGACTGACCTGCTGGACTTGGTGCGCTGGAGGGTGCTGAAGGACAAACGCATCCCAGCCCTGCTGCAGGAGGAGCTGGATGACAAGGTGCACACCACCGGCGCCACCTACCTGTGGAGGTTGAAACTGTTCCTGGTGCGCATCCTCTACCAATCCTTGCAGAAGGCACCTGAGGAGGCACGCTGGCGCCCCACACGTGGAGACTCCACGGTGGGGGAAGAGGAGTGCGCCAGGGGACGAGAAGGAGGGGAGGAGGGTGAAGTGGGGGGGTCCAAGCTGCTAAAACCAGAGGAGAAAGCTCGGGAGGAGCAGATGGCGGAGGTGGTAGCGTGGATCGAGGCGGTGGAGGCCCACCTGACCAGGGAGCACATGAAGAGGGTTCTGGGCGAGGTGTACCTCCACACCTGGATCACTGAGAACACCAGCATCCCCACACGGGGCGTCTGTGACTTCCTCACCAGTGACCCCACGTACGAGGACAGAGCCGCTAAGGTTCGACTGGCTTACCTACAACCTGTTCTCTTATCCAATTCCAGGGCCATAGATGAGCAATATAATCATCTATTTTAATAGTAGGTGGTCCTTAGTTTTTAAGTGTTCAAAGTAATACATTTACAGTTGTACGCGAATATTTGGGCACCCCAGGAAATTCCACCCTCCAACCATCTTTCTCCGCAATATTAATCCTTCTTGCTGTTATTAACTGTCAATCAGCTACAAATATTCATCCAGTACTCTGTTATTCCATAACTGACAAAATACACGTAAAAAGATATATACTTAAGAAAAAACATGTATGACGTGACCCTTATACCTAGAACCTACATAGAAGATGTGTGTGAAATTGTGGCATTGTTTGCGTACCTGGCATTGTTTTATAATATTACGAATACATTTTTATTTATTGGTATAGCTGCAAGGAAATTATTGGGAAATTAATATACAAGTCTACGAGCAGAAATTAGTTCGATCTCGCAATCTGCTACATCATAGACACATGCTGTACCCATTATGCCTTCACAACATTTGATTGAATCAAATTTTAACATGCAAACTTTTATTTTAGTTTAAACTTCACAATTTTGTTGTTTAAAGGATAGAGAAATACGCTATGTTCAGCAACTCATTACGGAATGTAACGGCTGACAGATCTGGAAATGGCATTGGTTATAAAATGACACAACCCTCCCCAGGACAATATTTTAAAAAAGCATGACCTTTCCCGATTTCCCTTAGTGTCTCCTTATGTTAAATTGTCTCCATAAGAGAAAACAGTTCATTACACATCAATTTTAATTGTCCTAGGGGAAACAAAGCATCAAGCATAGTGTCTGTCTGTAAAGAGTTCCAAGAGTATACGAGCAGCATGGTATACGAGCAGTTTTTCCCAGTTTCTGAAACATGAAACACTTCTGCACATATTTATACAGACTATTTCTATGCATTTCCATTAGATTCAAAATATGAAACAAAATGAACATGATGTATACAAAAGTTTGTTCATTCCAAAAACCTTCATCCTCGTTTCTTGTCAATATTTCATGGTTGATTTTGAGGTACTCTATACGGTTGTGTTCAGAAGATTGCATAGCCCCAGAGATCGAGAAATACATGTACAATTTTCAGAGAAAATAATGTAAAAAAAAATATGTTTTTCATTTCTCATGGGATTCATATTAAACTGTAGTTAACAGAATTGCACCAGAATAGAAAATATGGCAACAAAGAAAATAATGAAATGACCCCTGTTTAAAAGTCTGCATACCCTCAGTTCTGAAAATGGTGTATTGCCCCCTTTAGCATCAATGACAGCGTGAATTTGTTTGTGATAGTTGTCCATGAGGCCCCGAATTCTTGCATGTGGTATAGCTGCCCTTTCGTATTGGCAAAATGCCTAAAGGTCATGCAAAGTCTTTCGTTGTATTGCATTTGAAATCTCCCCTGAGTGGCTTGATGATATTAAGGTCAGGAGACTGATGGCCACTCCAGAACCCTCAACTTTTTCTGCTCTAACCACTGGAGGGTCAACTTGGCCTTGTGCTTAGGCTCATTGTTGTGCTGGAAAGACCAAGAGCTTCCCATGTGCAGCTTTTGTGCAGAAGTCTGCCAGTATTGTCCGATAACATGCAGCATTCATCTTGCCATCAATTTTCACAAGGATCCCCCTGCCTTTAGAGATCACTCATAGGCCTGTCACGATAACAAAGTTTGATGAACATTAAATTGTCCCAGAAATGATTGCGATAAACGATAATATTGTCGTTCTGAGACCATTTTCATCTAATATAATGATAATGGCATAATAATGCAGGTACACATTTTCAAAGATCAATAAACTTTTATTTCTAACACTGGAACTGGAAATTTTAAATATTTACAATAAATGAACAAAACAACCAAAAACATAAATAAAATGGATTCTCAATCTCTGTTAATAAAAATGCACTTGAATAAAAACCAAACACAACCAAAAACAATAAATAAAATGAAAATGAAAAACCACACACAAACAAAACAAAGTATCTTTGGTAGAGAGAGACAAGCATGCAAATGGAAATTATTGCGGCCGTAAAAATGATTGAGCTAATTTTTATTTCTCATGCGATTAATTAATTTATTGCATATTGCGACAGGCCTAATCTCACTCCTCCAAAACATCAGTGCTCCACCACCATGCTTTAAAGTGGGGATGGTATTCTTTTTACTATTGGCCTTGTTGACCCCTCTCCAAACATAGCGCGTATGGTTGTGACCGAAAAACTCTATTTTAGTATTGTCACTCAAAATTGTAGTGTGCCAGAAGCTGTGAGGCGTGTCAATGTTTTGTCTGCATATTTTAACCTGGCTTTTTTTTGGCACTGGCGTGGTAAAGGCTTCTTTCTGGCAACACAACCATGCAGCTAATTTTTGTTCAGGTATTGTCATATCTTTTCTGCTCCCCATGGTTCAGTATCTAGCCTGCTCAGTGCATCCACGTGAGCGCTAATAAACTCATTGACTATTTATACTAAATGCAATTTACAATCCCACAGGTGTGGGAAATTAACCTATAATTGACATTTTAACCTGTGTGTCACCTTGTGTGTCTGTAACAAGGCCAAACATTCGAGGGTATGTAAACTTTTGATCAGGGCCATTTGGGTGATTTCTGTTATCAGTATGGTTTACAAAGGAGCCAACCAACTATGTGATCATTAATAGCTTCATATGATCACTATCCTTACATAAGTCAGATTTCTTTGCATGAACAGTCATATTGTCAAAATCAATGCAGAAATGTCACAATTTTGTAAACTTATGAGCACAACTGAAAGTCATAAAATATGTGGACACCTGACCATCACACCCATATGAGGTTGTTTGACATCCCATTTCAGAACCATGGGCATTTATATGGAATCCCCCCACCCTTGCAGCTGTAACAGCAGCCACTAATCTGTGAAGATCATGCACTGCTGTTTGATGAGAGAGCCTGGCTCAAAATCACCGTTCCAATCCATCTCAAAGGTTTTCAGTGGGGTTCAGGTCAGGTCTCTGTTCTGACCACTTGAGTTCCACGACACCAAACACATTGGACCATGTCTTTATGAACCCTTTTTGCACAGGGGCAAAGTCTTGCTGGAACAGGAAAGGGTCTTTGCCAAATTGTAGCTACAAAGTTGAAAGCACCCAGTTGTCTAAAATGTCTTTGTATCCTGTAGCATTAAGTTGACCCTTCAGTGGAACTAATGGGCCTAGCCCAAACCCTGAAAAACAGCCCCAGACCATCATTCCTCTTTCACCACTAGTAGGGGTGTCCAAATACTTCTGTGTATATAGTGAATGTTTTGTCTTGCTGAAATATCCAACCTTGTTTCAGAGTCCTGACTGACTGTCTGATTTTTAGTTGATCCCATTGTTCTTTCCACCCTCCCAATATTACCAGTTCCACTAGCTGCCACACATCACAGAGGCATGGAGCCACCCCCAAATGTACCTTTGGTTGTGGCTCAACAGTTACATTTTCTTCTCATCTATCCTAAGCACATTGTCCTTTAAATGATTTTGGCTTGTCAAGGTTTACTTTTGCCTACGTTAGACACTAAGATTTATGATGCGGTTTAGGAAAAGGCATCCTTCTGTCTAATCCAGATTCTTGTCATAAGAGGTGCTGTTATGAAGACCTGTGAATAACTACACAGGCAGGTAAACTGTACTGAATGTCCTTTGCAGTGTTCTGTTCTGGTGTGCAAATCTGGCCAGTATTCACAATTCCTGAGCTGTTTCATTTAAATTCAATTGTGTACAATATTTCTGACAGTTAAAATTGTAAGCTGGAAGCAGTGAGAGTTTTTATACCCTTCTCCTGTCTTGCAAAAGACAATTGTGTTCATTTGCATTTGAAGAAGTCCTCAGACATCTGTTTAGAGGAGCCCATTGTTGTTAAAACCAAGCAGAACAACAATCACAGTCTGATTAGAATGACTGGAGTTTCTTCAGAGCAATAATGAAACACTGGAATTGACTTCACCTGATAAGTTGAAACCTAATGAGTCAATTAGCATGTGTGGGCCTTAGTAATAATAATATTTTTAGTACAGTATTTTTAATGACAAGACAGCAGGAACAGATGCTTGTAGAAGTGGGAAAGAGTGTGTACGGACAGCTGCCGACCTGGGGCTCAAACACACTACAGCAAACTCTAACATGGCATGTAAAAATCTTTTTAAGAATGATTCAAACTGGTGCCTTTATGTTTTGTATGTGCCATGTTGACTTTGGTTTATTATTTTGAATCTATAATGAATGCAGATAAGGTAGTCCTGTATTCAATATTTCAGAAATGTGGCATATTTCACTTTGTACCATGTAGTGTTCAGGTCAAACTCTGTTCACAGAAAGATTAATAGTAACATATTTTTTTGTTTTGAGGGGTTCCCAGTAATTTGCATACAACCATACAGGTAATTTTATTTAAAATGTATAAGGAACGCTTATTTTCCAAGGACTGCTAGGATGTTTACCAATGGCACAACCACCTTTTTGTGAGAAATAAAGATGACCACTAAAACATTAAGTATTCATTAGATAAAAATACTGTTTAATTTAGGGGCAGTTCAAAGCATTAGTCAAATGGTTAAGAGATGTGGGAGGTCTATAAACGGTTCATTCATGAATGGTTTAATACCGTAAATGACTTAGGCCTACCCTGTTGATTCAGCTCCTTGATTTCCACAGGTTCTCATAGGTCACATTCAGAAGAAGATGAACAAGCAGACGTTTCCTGAGTACTGTAGTCTCTGCAAGGAGGTGCTGCCCTTCACAGACCGCAAACAGGCTACCTGCTCCAATGGACACATTTGGCTCAGGTAAAATATATTTTTCCTTTCTTAGCTGCATCAACTACCAGTCACCCAATCCCCCTCATTAACTGATGGACAGCATCTTGCTAGCATTTCATTTTTTGAAAGTCTTATGAGATAGCTACTGTGTAAACAAGGGAGTGTAAAACTATGAATTGGAAAACATCTCCAGAAATACCTGGAGGCTGGGCGGTGGTGCAGACAAGCGTGTACCCACACTGAATCTTAATGCCAAACGACATTTTTGACTGTTTATTTATTTGTGCCGAACTGTAATCAAGCCTCCCACCTTTTGATATTTACTTCTGTATTGCTCCTCTGTCCTCCGCTACACCCCACTTCGCTGTGATGGAGATGCGTTGCCCCTGGTGGAGAGTTGGTAGAACTGTTACGCTGCGTGTTCAAAGCTAGGGCTCAGCGCTTCTGTTGGTGGGACTCATAGGATCAGTGTTCTCTGTTCCTAATTGCCCACAGCACCATAATCAAACTGACTTCCTTTGCTTAGGAGTTAATAAAGTGGTCAAATGAGGAAAGGAGTCAACCATAGACTATTGCTACCCCTTCTCACCGTCTAAAGCCTGGCTTGTAATTCCAGGTGTGTGCTGTCCTACCAGGCCTGCCAGACACACACGTACCGACGCTGCCTGATGCAGGATAGCATCGCCAGACTGCCAGTGCCCGAGGGTAAGCTGCTGGAGACACATGCCATGTTTCTTCCTCTCCAGCTCACATACTTCATTCTCCACCTCTCTCTCTCTCTCCCTCTCTCTCTCTGTCTGTCTCCCTCTG
Organism: Umbra pygmaea; assembly: GCA_016801145.1. NCBI lineage: Eukaryota > Metazoa > Chordata > Actinopteri > Esociformes > Umbridae > Umbra > Umbra pygmaea. Next base: position 14,703 of record JACXGM010004017.1, on the reverse strand, counting down.
TCTGTCTCTCTCTCTCTCTCTCTTTCTCTCTCTCTCAGGGCTGTTTATTCGCTGGCAGCTATCTCAGTCATCCAGCTCTATGATACAAGCATATCTCCTCATTCTACACTGACAATATAGGACAGGACTGAAAAATATATATTTTTCTCTGGCTTATTTTTCCACTAATTGTCACAGAGTGTCTGCATAATAATGTTTTCCAAAAGATTAACAATACTGAATTAACAATGTTGGCTGCTCAAACAGTGGAGCATATGAATATGACAAGAGAATATGATAAACGACTTAATTAGGTTTATTTTGTGTGCGTGCACTTTACCTCCACCTGTCCTCACTGCAGATCCTGACTGGATTAAGAGGATACTGCAAGATCCTTGTACGTTCTGTGACTCGCCGCTCCTCTAGAAACGTGGGAGAGCTTCATGAACAAAGCCTACATTGGTTACCTGTTTAATTGCTCAGACTGAAAGGGACAATTTTCACCACAGACCCCACTATTCCATATTTTTCCTTATGTATTGTCAAGCATGGAAGGAATATTTAAATAAATTATACCACATACACTTTTCAAAAAAATATAAATAAAGGTTTCTAAAAGAAATTGGAAACCTCATGGTGGAGACAATAATTTGAAGTGAGGAGATGGATATCACCTTTAGTTCAACGACCCTATGAATAAAACCTAGTCTTTTTAGTTATTACCGGCATTTCCAAATGTGTGTTATTCAGTTAGGTGAGCTTAGGACGGGAGTGTGGCTGCGCTTGGTGTTTCAGACTAATTTTGGGCTATTTTTGCCATTAAAGGGCAACCAATACATCCCCTCTGACAGAATGTATTATCTGTTATTTTAACTGGTAGTGTAAAATAATTTCCATGCTGCAAGGAAGAAAGTAGTCATTCTCTTCGGTGAGGAGTTCCCCTATACTGTAGACGTAGAGCAGCGTGAGCAACACCAGGGCTAGCGTGTAACACTGCAGATGTGTCTCCCAATAGGGCCGGGGTAATGAAATGCTACAGTAATGAGGGACAGAGCAGGGCCGTGCCCATTCTAATGAAGTGGGGGAGGTAGAGCATATTGTTAAATACAATTAACCCTGTTTTATTTCGGGGAGTACAACGTTCCACAGGGATCTGAACTCGCTGGTGTGCCTCCACAAAATGGCTCAGACATGGAGGTCAGTGACTTAGTGATCAAAGATGGTGCTGGCCCTGAGAGACTGGGCCAGTTTTGAAGGCTGCTCTTCGTCATGTCCTCTCTTATCTCGACATCCACAGCAGATAGCGACCCTCGGACAGGCTGGGGGGCGCCCTCCCTCTGGAATCCCTTGTGATCGCTGGGCCAGTCCTGCACTGGGACCCGGCCTGTTTCTTTCCAGCTCTTGTCAGTTTCGCCCCAATGGTGACGCTCTGCACTTTAGTCTGCGGGTCCGATCGATAATTGGTTCTTAAAGTAATATGGGACATTTACCTGTTTTCTGCAGTGCCCCGTTTAGTTGGATCTAACTGGAGCTGTAGTAAAAGATGTCAATGTTTTTCAAACCACTGTAAAATTTGAGATGAACACAAACTACATCTTTTGGGTTTTTGAAATTCGTTAGGAACTAGCACTTTGGATCATTATAGCAATTCTTCTCTCAACAGTTACTAGTAGAGATTGTTGTGTTAATGTGCAAAAGCTGTTGCGTTAGACAGAGAAAACCCACTTTTGCTAACTTGACTGGCTCCCAGTAAACGTCTGGTTTGTCAAGTAGAAGTTGGCCTTCAGGTGAGAATGTTCTTGTCATTGATAGGTGGAGACCGGTGCTGATAAAGAGGTTAGCTGTGTTTTGGTTGAACCTCCTCCTACTTTAATAGAATAATCTGTCAAAGAGCATTTCCACCAGTAATGACTTCCCTCCCCGTCTTCCTCTGTGTCTTAGCTTCAAAGGATTCTTCTCTATGCATACAATATTTATAGCCTTTATGTGAACGGCTAGATGGCATACAACATTCATAGCACCTTTTCACACTGTTCAGTATGCTTATCCTTTTGTTTATCTAGTTTGAATATACTGTATATCCTAGTGTCTTACGTGTACAGATACATTTTGTACTACCCAAATATCTCTGTCTGCACCCATTTACACAGGAGCTTCTCAACTGAAAATGCTTATTGGAAATGCTGTCTCAACTGTAATATTCATTTAGATATCTAATCATACATTCACGTCATAGCTTGGAATGGCCAGTGTTGATTGAAAGGTTTACATTGATTATGTTTGTTTTGTCCTCTTGTCGTATGTAAGAATGTCTTGTCAACTAATTGAGTGGATGGGGTTCTGTCACCATTTACATGTTTAACTCTTCCTATTTAATTTGGTCATCGGGACATTTCCATGACTCTAATTATTTTAACCTGATAGTTAATCCGACAATAGTTTTCTTATGTTGTGTTGTATGTGTAAATAAAGATATTTTTAAGTCTTTGTACATATTGTGTGTTTTTCCATTGAGGTAAAGAGTCTAATATGGAGTCATGAAAAGCTAATCCTAAATAAAATGTTTACCCTAAACAATTAGGTTTGTTTACACAGGAAACCGACAGTCCCCAAACTGAGATAAACATCACTGCCTGCGATGTTTGGACCCCAAAAATAAACACACAAGAAACAATTGGGAGAACGAATGCTATTCTGAAGTCACTTCGCTCCGCTCGCGCACACCAAATCTCAAGAGGATACTTCCCTCTCCTTGGGTATTAAACTATTCCAAACTGAGGCATATCCTCAAACTTGTCCCTGCTAATGAAGCGAGTGTGTGGGGTTCATTCTTAAAGCAGACTGTTAACATGGTCCTTTAACGGGTCGACTCTCTTCTGTCTGTCCCAGAGGGGCTGGTGAAGTGACCCGGTACCAGGGATGGGGAGATCTGCAGCGGAGGAGGACACGGCCATCATTAGGAAGGCAGCTTGTTCTTGTTCCTGAACATGTGGTCACTGGAGTGGAACTAATATTGAACAGTAGCAACACAAAGGGCATGAGCCCAGAGACTTGTTCCTTACTGCTACATTAATGAAGCTCATTCTCAACACGCTGCCGCCACTCCTAGACAGTTACTGAAGGGGTGTTGTTTTGTGCTTTCATATAGGCTCTACTTAGTGACTAGGATGTCCATCTCACTAATAGGATTTGTATCATATGGGTCTGATTGATGTGAAACAGTTGTGTTTTTATTGATTTAATTAGGTCAATTGAGGACCTTTCAATGACGACCTGAACAAAGGCATTCAATTAATAGAAGACAGGGCAACAACAATAATACCCACATAATTAATGTAACATTTTAATACAAATTGAACATGTACATAGGAAATAAGTTGTCGAAGAACGAATATAAATGACATAGGGACAGAAATATGGAAATGCACCAATGTGAGCTATTAACAGTGCATGTTGAGGTGTGAGCTGATGTTGACGGGGATTTGCCATTTGGTTTCCAGTGAGTCTGGTGTTGTGTATGGTCCGTGTACCTGTTGTTTATTCTATGGTTCGTTAACATACAGTTACACGGACCGTGTATATACTCTGGCTTAGGTGACCAGTGTGTAAGGGTGACAGTGAAGTATTTTATTGGACACTGGAGACAGTTTGAAAAAAGAATGAACTGTAAATAAAAAATGTAGAGCTGGATTTGTAGGTAAAGAATAATTCTAGTCCTGGACTAATATTTCAAACATTTCTATAGTCCAGGACTAACTAGCAGGGCTGGCCCATCCTATAGGCAAACTAAGTGGTTCCCTAGGGCCCCAAAATAAAAAAAATGGCCCCAACCCCCCCCCCACGGAATATGTAAAATAATATTTAATTAATAATATTATTTTGCATTGAGATGTAGCATGACTGAGCCTTTAAAATACACATAGTTACCAGTAGCGACGAGGTTGAAGTTACCAGTAGCGACGAGGTTAAAGTTACCAGTAGCGACGAGGTTAAAGTTACCAGTAGCGACGAGGTTGAAGTTATCTCATTGCATGAGCAGGAGGAAGCGCAAATTGGCATAGCGCTGCAGAGGATTTGGGATAGATAAGTCGAATTATCTACAGAATTATTAATTTTCTCATTTAAAGATGCAGTTTCATATTTGAGCTGTATTTAAGCATATTGCTATGGTGTTGAAGATCAGGTGAAAACTATTTTCTGCTAGTAGGCTTTGATCCAATTTTGGACCAATAGTATTTCCCAATAACAGTGATTTTATTCATTGCTATATATACCATTAGACAAATGTGATTGTATTCTTATCGAACAACTGAAGGAACACAAACGAAACATGCCACCATTCCAGATGCATTTTTTATATAGTGTCCAAGTAAATAGATCACATCATACTGTACATGTATTGTCTTAATTATATACACTAGTGTTCAAAGGTTTGGGGTCACCCAGGAATTGTGATGTGTTTTGATAGAAATTGATATCTTCATTTACCAAGGTGGCAACCACATTGATAATAAATTATCATTAAAACACAATTAATTACAGAGTTAAAAGACTTCATCAATAGGACATTGAAATAATAGCTGCTGAAAAAATTATGTTTTTGAATAATACATTACAAATCAGTCTTTCCAACAATGATAGATTTTTGCAACATTGGTCTTGGATATATATATATATTAATTAATTAAGGTATACATAACCAGTCACTTATTCGAAAGAGAAAACAAAAATCAGAAGTGTTTCGGCCGTCCAGGATGGGAGTTGCTGACCCCTGCCCTAAACCTTTGAATGCTGATATAAATGTTTTGGCGTTTCAGGAAAAACAATACATTTGTGTAAATCACACATTAAACCTGACAATGCAATGCATTTTCTCCACCATAAATACAGAAGCAAGGTGGGGCCCCAAAATCTAATTTCACCTAGAGCCGTCAAAAGGCTTAATGTGTGGCTGCGGAACAAGCCTGTAAAATAACTCAGCAAAAAAGTAAGGTTCCCGTTTTCAGGGCAGTGTATTTTAAAGATAATTTGTAGCAAGACAAATAACTTTACATTTCTTCATTGTAAAGGGTTTAAACTATGTTTTACATGCTTGTTCATGTTCAATGAATGGTTGTTGAGGTACCAGCAGCTTAAAAACGGGAGGCAAATGAGTATATTGTTATGAAAACTGACGACACTAAGGAGACCTTTCTACTGACTCTGAAAAACACCAAAAGAAAGATGCCCAGGGTTCCTGCTCATTGGTGTGAACGCGCCTTAGGTATGCTGCAAAGAGGCATGAGGACTGCAGATGTATCCAGGGCAATAAATTGTAATGTCGTAATTTCCTGCAAGACAGGAATGTCAGTGTTCTGCATTGGCCAGTGAAGTGCCTAGATCTCAATCCCATTGTGCACGTCTGGGACCTGTTAGATCAGAGGGTGAAGGCTACGTCTATTACCCGCAGAAATGTCTGGGAACTTGCAGGTGCTTTGGTGGAAGAGTGAGGTAACATCTCACAGCAAGAACTGACAAATATGGTGCAGTCCATGAGGAGGAAATGCACTGCAGGACTTAATGCAGCTTGTGGACACACGTCACCAAGAATTTCAGAAAGGTATTTTTTATATACTTGACTAAGGGGATGTAGGTAGAATGTTTTATGCTGAAATTAGAAACACATAATGGGTTTTACTTTAGAGTGAATATTGGGTATGCAATATAATAAGGTTTCTGTCTAAATACTGAGGAGTAGTTGAAGGTTTATTATGGCATGTTACAGTAGATGTTTTTAAACCTATGATGTATGGGGGGGCCGCAGTGTTCAGTCAGGGGGCAGTTGTATTGAGTAGTGTTGTCATCACAAAGGTGGATGAGGAGGTTACGAGCAGCAAGAACAGCGTATTAACAAAAAGCAACAATGGAATCGACCCAAGACCCAAACATTGAGGAACGTCTGTACACACAGGTAGAGGTATAGACACCAATCAATAAATCCAATGGATTTTATAAAGCCCTTTATACAACAGGAGTTTTGTAAAGATATCTTTGACAGATATCCGGCCTAAAAAACCCAAAGCGCAAGCAACAATATGTGACGCACCGTGGCTCGGAAAAACTCTTAGTCGGTGTAACCTAGGGAGAAACCTAGAGAAAGGCTGGTGGAAAGTCTTCTTCTGGCTGTACCAGGTGGGGAATCTGAAAGGTACACCTGTTGTAATAAGGTCACATTGTTTATCAGTGTTTAATTAGTGTCCATAAATAGAGTGTGAACACATTTGACAGGTTCCAAATAATTTCATTACCAGGCTAGTCTGACAACCCTGTTGCCCTGGTCAGATTGGTCAAGTCATTGTCTGGGTCAGTAGAGGTGAATCACAGCCAAACTTATTCCTCTAAGCCTCTTTCAGCTTGTTTCCCACTTTGTGAGAAACACAGTACAGATGTTGGAGTTGTACATTTCGACATCTGCTTTTTCAGGATGTGACTCTCCTCGTGAGTTGTGACAGCGCGAGGTGACAGCTTTCCATAATAGTGACAGTGTTGAGTTACAGCTGTGAAAGTTTGCCTTCAGGTGTCTGGCTCTGGATCCACCAGCGTACCAAGGATGCTTTCCTCTCCATTTGAAGGCTGAGGGGTTCTTTGTGCCTTTTATATTTCCACATTTCAGCAGAAATAAAAATGAAAACGTCTCATTTGCGAGTCTTTCTGAGATCATACAGCACACATCATACAACGTGTTAAGTTCCATAAACAGTGTTAAAGAATCATAATAGCTGCAATCTTCTTTGACAGAATTGTATAGCAAATGTCAGTTTGAGCAAATGTAAGGTCTCTGTGATGCAAATAAATTCAAAGCAACTTAGCTACCTACAGTATATAAGGTCTACTTTGTGTCTCACGTAGGACTATAGCACAGCGCGAGACACTTCTATCTTCCACATGAAAAGGTAGCATGTTTGAAAATATAATCAGTCAACAAAGAAAGAGGGAGACATGTAGCATCCACTGTTGTTTTGAATGTGAAATTATTTATTGACAGGGCAAATCATCCTGAGTGTGTTTGTGTCTTTTTGTCAGAGAGTTTATGAAAGTATTTCAGAGGTTGGATATGTTGAATTTATAATGAGACTTTAAATTTTTAGGGCAATAAAAAAATGCTGGTAATAACTACTGTGCACAATCATTAGAATTAATATTGATGTTTTTCGTTATGAAATATTCATTAAGTTGGTATAAAAGAACAAGTAGCAAGACTGGGGTGTGAGGTGTGTGTATGTGTGTGTGTCTGTGTGTGTGTTTAGTAAAGGGGTGTTAGGCCCACATTGTGTATTGTGTAGTGACCTACAGATAAAGCCCTTGGATTGAATATCTATTAACAAAAGCAGCAGCAGTACCATCTCATTCGCCTTGTTTTTTCCAACCATCCCGTTGTCACTCCCTCCTCCTCAGCCTGAGGTGATACGAGTCCTGATGTTCATCTGATCTTCCCTTCTCTCTCATAGTTTCTGTCTTCCTCATCCCTACCGTTCTCTCCCTCATCCCTTACGTTCCATCTACCCAAATTAAGAAATTAATGAGGGATAGGTTCGCTACCAACGGCCTCCGCAATGTTTACCACTAATAAATTATAATGTAGGACCTGCTGTATTATTTATAAGCCAATTAGGGGAAATGTTACTTGATTTGATGGGGAGCCGACACACGGAGTACATTTAACTAATAGAGAGCAAGAGAGTAGAGCAAGGGAGTGAGATGGTGAGAGGGAGAGAGGACAGCTGAGGCTGACTGTTCCGTACGATGCTCTAGGATTACGTGGCTAATTGCCCTGCTTTATCTGTCTGTCACGGATAGCCATGCATATTTCAGCGTTCCCAAGCACTTTGATTGTTTGCACTCGTGTTGGGGCTGTACCAAGTAGAGCACAGGCCAGAGTGGAGTGTAGTTAAAAACTGGCAGCAGGGGATCTGGGAGGGTGCAAGTGAGGGAGTGGTGGGGGGGATATACAAAACAGTCATTGTGACAGGTAGAAGCGGAGGAGGTTTGCCGAGAACGAAATTAGACACGTTTTTAAAAACATACCTCAACTTAAGTACACCTTTATGTGGAACTCAAAACACTGTTGCTATTATTACTTTTAATTACATAAATATACTTAATTCAGCCAACATGGATTTGCTATTTTTTTATTATGTGAAACTTTTCAGAAACAAAACACACTGTCGAATGGACTTTGCTGATGTAAAATATAGATGCCAATACATTGGAATTAGGGATGTCTGAAGTGTTGTCTTAGAGCAGGGGTGTCCAACTCCGGTCCTGAAGGGCCAAATGATTTCTGATTTTTACTATTACCTGGCAGTTAATTGCATCCACCTGGTGTCCCTAGTCTGAATGAATCACTTTTTACAAAGAACAAACAAACAACAGAACTGTCTTGGTCCCCCAGGCCCGGAATTGGACACCCCTGTCTTAGATGCATTGGACTCCACAAACACTAGTGAATATCCATAACATTGGTATTCCAACATCCCAAAAGCAACACTCTGGGTCTTTTTCTCCTCTGATATACAGTAGATCGAATTTGTAGATGGAAACGCATTCCAACCCGTGATATTTGTGGTATGGCACAGTCCTGTAATGACAAAGCCCCATCTGTGGCCATTCAAGACGAACCAAACATGATCCAACATCAGAGTGAGTGGATGCTGGCGAAACTTAACTGAGGAGGATTGTGTCATATTACTGGTTGAAATGGAGGAAATTAGGAATGGCATCTCATACTGGGTTTAATGTGTTTAAATCCATTCCATTTACTCCAGTCCAGACATTAATATGAGCCAATCCTTCTCAATTAAAAGCTCCACTGAACAGACACACAAAACACTATTTAACCCATAATATCTTTATGTGAACTTCCCCTTTTATGGTTAACATAGTTCCACACCTTTGGCTTATATACAAATAACAAAATAATAATGGTAAAAACTACAAATAACAATAGCTGTAGCAACTAACTGTTTATTAGCATGGATATCAATTGTACCTCTAGCATTGCTTTGTGGCACAGTGAATTCCAAGCAGGGCTATGGACCAGAAGGTTGGAGGTTTTCCAACTGCCATGGACAAGCTCAGTTTCCCTGCTGGCAGCAAACAATTATCAGCTAAGGATACATCAGATTTCCACCATTATGATGCAAATGTATTATTTAATAAAACATTATGTAATATAGAATAATGATTCAGAACAGACTACAATGGGATGCATCCTGTTACTGAATCCTTTTAGAAATACTAGAACCACATTTATATTGAACATGAATATTATTGAATCGCTATACAAATTTCATTTTCACTACAGCTTACTTTTAAAGGTTAGAGGTGAACTGTACTCAGATGTTTATAGTTTAAAAAATTCAATATCTAAACATCTAAACCATTTTAGCTTAGTTAAAGATTTTGTCCACAATGTTTGGCCACTGGTGGTAAAATTGGCGCTGTCAAACCAAAGGGGTCCTTACAAATTGTATAAAATGTCATGTAGTATGTGTCAATTTGTGCCCCAAGTCATCAAAACCATTTTCTTTCTAAACGGCATGGCTTATATTAACTGGTGAACCATGTCAGGTGTTGTATTCTCATAATATATAAACAAACAGCTCTGCATATATCTGTCAAAGCTCTAATCAACACTTACCCACCCTAAAATACAGTAGGCTCTCAAAAACGAGACCTGGAGAGATCCAATGATGGATCTGATCAATCTGATCATAACAAGCCTCCACACAATCAACTCCACTACTACTACTGAGTGTACCTGTGTTTTTAGTTCAATCCTACCAATGACTCCAAAGTAAATGGCTCTCAAGCAATAATGGAGGTCAGAGCTTAGTATGGTATCACAGACTGCTCAGCTGGCTGCTATTAACCCAGACAACAAGAGTGGATGTTTTACACCAACATTCAAATGCCAGAGATTAGGGTGGGCATAAAATGTGTCTCGAGGGCCATATCTGCAATTTTATTTTTAGTGTGAAAATTAATTTGTGATGAAATACATTAGGGCATATGTGTAAACAATTATAGGGCTATAATAATGTCTGCATACTTTTAACCTATTTTCAGTTGTATGAGGGTGCTGGAGTGTTATTTTTAAACTTTGAAATATTTCACTGTTCAAAGACTCAGCAGACTGGTTTGGTCAGTCCAGATTACCAGGTGGATATAATGGATAATTAATGACCCAGGCTTGTTCCAATGGTTCCTAGTTATGGGATAGAAAATACCAATATGTAGAGTTCAGGAAAGGCTCATTGTAAAGAATATCATGTCATTTGTACAGCACAGCAGATATACTAGTCAGTCTACCAACTTCACTAGAATCCTATTATCTAGGATTTAAATAAAGAAAATAAAAGCAGCAAACTTTGCTTTGAACCACTCACATAACACGCAAAATAATACTGAAAATATGATGCATATCCAAAGTTACAAATATTATGTGTACCCAGCATTTGTGGTTAATTAAAAATGAGGTTCAAATTTTTAGTTATTTTCCATTTTTTATGAACAGTCAGTTACATTTCCAATTTTACCCTCCAGAGGGGGCAAAGCAGATATTACAAAATCAGCTAAACTGTCATATATTATATTGATACAAGAAAAAGCAAATGTCTAATATAGAGGGAAATTCACATGGGCAATGAGCCTAGTGTGTGTGAAAAGGTATGTACTGTCGGTGGCCTAGGGATTATGGCATGTGACTGGTGCTCCCAGGCTGTTGCTGTAAAAAGGAACTTTTAAAAATTGAAATGAACTCAGTGCAGTTCCTCAAGGAAGAAAAAAATGCCCCATACTTTAATGTTCAACAAGCAGTGATAAGAATTAGACATCTTGCCGACATGCTTGATGGTCACGTGAGCACCCTCGACCATCTTGCACTGGCTGAGGTGATGCAAGCAAGGCAGGGTCAAGGGGATTTGGACATAGCCATTTAGGAGGGGAGGAAAATGGTAGGCATAAGGAAAAAAAGAATATTGTGCACAGTGAAAACCCCAATGTTAACTAAACACCCTAAGTGTTAAATTAACACTCCCAGTGTTTATATAGTTCAGTGGAACTATATAAACACTGGGAGTGTTCATTTAACACTTAGGGTTCTGATTTAACACTGGGGTTTTTGCTGTGTGTATATACATGTTTATAATATGTGGAAAATATTTAACAATTTTTTTTAAACAATTACATAAGAATGCTAATTGTTTCATATAGATGTGTGTTTAAATAAAAAATATATATATACATAAGTAAATGGGGTATTAGAAATTCTGCAATAACAAATATGATTCCAATAGTTGAGCTGATCTAAACCAACCCCACCCTCAAAAAATTGTTACATTCTCCAAGGTTCTTGTTTTATTTCAATAATTAGAAACAGCTTTCTTCAAAATTCATTGTTGTTGACTACCAATGCAAACATTTAATTTCATTTTACAATTGTCCCTAATTCTATTTTTTTTTGGCACTTGGATATCTAATATTAGGTCTGTGCACTGTGGAATAACATTTCGGATAATCAATTCTAACACGTTATCATTGATTTCTGAAAGGAAGTGTAAATGTTTGTCTTCCACACGTAGCAAACCCCTGCGAAGGAAGCCTGCCTACTGCATTCAAGCATTCTACTGAAGCCCCTGAGGAAAGCTCCAAGCAGCTATCCTTACTGACTGATCAGCTTTTTGAAAGTCGATCAGACATTTATGCAAAGGGAGTGGAAACTGGAGCAAAGGCATGGTTAATTATCTGAGGGAAGTTTAACTGAATGGTTCGTTTTACTCTCCTCTTTTATCCTGTAGGATCACATAACAAAAGAGCTCCTCTTTATATAACAAAAGAGCTGCCTGGCTTGACCTGCTTAGGTTATGCTACCTCACATTTAGTACAACCACACTGCTTGTGTCCTTTCTCTAGTCTAAGAGGCTGTCTGAATTCAATAGGATCTATCTACACTATATTCAAATTAATAACTGGAATATAATGTATCTATACTGTATCTAACATTGAAACAGTGTTGAATAGAAATGTGAACAGCGCAGGGAAACCCAATTCTGATAGTTGGCACAGTATGTTAAGTGCAAAAGAAACAAACAATAAGAGTAATTAAAAAATGTAATTCACCCTGTACTATATTGAAAACACATTTTATGTGACGTTTTAATTTCATTTATTTTTGAAAATATACATTCAGTTCAAATCTGATTACTGGAACAAAGTTGGGACAGTCGACCGTTTACCACTGTGTAACATCACCTTTCCTTTTAATAACACTTAAGACACCAGTTGGTTCAGTTTAGCATGTGGAATTTTCCCCCATTCATTCATTATGCATGTCTTCAGCTGCGTAACTGTACAGGGCCTTTGTTGCCTTACTTTGCGCTTCATAATGCGCCACACATTCTCAATCAGAGACAGGTCAGGACTGCAGGCCATGCCAGCACCCGGACTCTCCTTACGCTACCATGCGCATGTGGTTTGTCGTGGTTTGGCATTTTTGACGTCTATGGGAAAGACAACATCCGGATGTTATGATATGTGTACAAAATGTGTACATATCTTTCTGCACTCACAGACCTTTTCGAAATTGGGGTTGTAAACATGGCTATTGGGTCCATCCAATACATGGAAAAAGTGGCTTCTCCCTGCTATTCAGTTAACGGTATTAGCGGAGCCTTTGTGTGGTGATTTATTAAACGGCTTGCAGGGGCCAGGTTTCCTTCTTTAGAAAATGATGGGTAAGTAGATCCACCCTATGTGCTGGGCACTCCTTATTTCCGACTCCTACTATAAGATTGAACACAGGCTGGATCCAGAATAACATATACATTTCCTGTTGAATGTTGGTCAAAATGAGGATGATTTTGTGACCACTGTGCCATTTCGGATACAGGCCCTTCTTATTATTTTTCCCTCAAAGCCCATGTAACAGGATAGCCGTTAATTAATATAGCTGTTGGGTAAATTGTTTCCGCCGCTCAGACCAACTTCTTCCAGTTCCAGCAGTAACATAATCTGAGCCTTGTTCATGCCAGGCCTCAGGCTCAATTAAGATAATGCTATGCAAACAACATCTCTCGCGATTAGGTCCTTCGCTGAGGGGCTCTTAAAGGCATAATTGATGCACTCCTAAGGACAATTAAGATGGCACTGCCATGCGCCTACGAGATCACCCACTCTGCTAATATCGCTCCAGAGTGGTGAATCGGGTGTGAGGTGGGTGAGGAATCATGGCAGGAGGGTAACTGACATCCCAACCAGCTGGAGAGTGGGCATGCTGTTGTTATTTGGAAAGAGGAAAAACAGTCCACAATGAACCCAGGGAGCAGTGAGACAGAATGTCAAGATTATGTAATTATCGTTGAAGCTACACTGTGTATTTCTTTGAGTTGATTCTTAGCAAAAACCCCTTTGTTCTTTCACAAATATGTGCTCATTCATGTGTAATTACTTCCACCTAATAATCAAAGTATTTTCGTAAGTGTAGAATCTTCCATTCACAATATATACAATGGTGCCGCTCGAAATGCGGCAGCCATGTTACGCCTCCATCTTTAAAATACATTAGCCAAAGAGGGACATACCTGGAAATTCAAGCTCGGCCATTCGCGCTTTTACACAGGTGGCAGCGAGACAAATGCCAGGGGGAGATTACTCACGACTGCCGGGAAATTTCAAAGTCGGTTGAAGATGTAAGATCATGCCTGTTCTCGAGGACATGTAATAGTAGCCCTGGCTCAAGCTGTAAAGTAGGCAAGAACGTTCCCCTGGCAACACAAACTGGGATAATTCGTTTCAAAATAATAGAGCTCGTGGTTCATTGAAATAATCATTGTTTATTCATTGCATAGGTAGTGTCCATGTTTATGTTTCCTAAAATTAGTATCCTGTTTGAATAAAACAGAGTCTAGTAAATGTTTGTCAAATGTAATCGTGTTTTTACATGATACACTGACAATATATTCAATCAAACTGTGTGTAAAAAACATATTTGTTACTTTTATTAATAAAACATGTTAAATTATTATTTTTGCTATCACATGTTCTTATTGTTTCTTTACACACAATACAATTGCATTTGTTTGTAATTCACGGGCTGTATAGTGAATTAACAATGATTATTGCAATGAATCAAAACGAGTGCTATTGTTTTGAAAGAAAAAACAAATATCCAGGTTCACGTTGCTGGAATAATAATGCGAGGGGTTGCTTGTCATATACATTTTCACCAGTAGATGGGAGCAGATCTTACACAATGCAGCTTTAACGTGAAGAAATATTTTATCGATCAATCAATCACTTTCTGGAGTTGAAATAATATTAGCACTGTCAGGAATTGAACTAATATGAGCACTGTCTGAAGTTGATTTGAACTAATATGAGCACTGTCTGGAGTTGAACTAATATGAGCACTGTCTGAAGTTCAACTAATATGAGCACTGTCGGGAGTTGAACTAATATGAGCACTGTCTGGAGTTGAACTAATATGAGCACTGTCTGGAGTTGAACTAAGATGAGAACTGTCTGAAGTTGAACTAATATGAGCACTGTCTGGGGTTGAACTAATATGAGCAGTGTCTGGAGTTGAACTAATATGAGCACTGTCTGAAGTTCAACTAATATAAACACTGTCTGGAGTTGAACTAATATGAGCACTGTCTGGAGTTAAACTAATATGAGCACTGTCTG